>JAQGBA010000018.1:0-107877 GCA_034698125.1 Prionchulus punctatus | reverse complement strand
TTTAATGGTTTAATGATACTATAAATACTATAAATAGTATGATACTATATAATATACTACATATAGTAACAACGTTAGACAAGTCAACCTAGATATAAAAATATAAAATCTCCAAAATTAAAATTAAAGATTTAAACAATTACTGTAAAATGTGAATCGTAAGATTATCCGCAACAGAAGGTCTATCAAAAATAGTAATTGTCAGTCTTTTTCTCTGGAGTTTTTTTCTCTGTTTTTGTCAATGTTTACGTCGGGTTGTTCACTTAGCTTCCGTCACGACGGTGTGTTTTTGTTTTTTGGTACTATATTTATTGTTCCTCGAAGTTAATTAAATCATTTGATAAATGCTTAATTTTAATTAAAAATTTACATCATTCGTTAGAGACGATTTCGTCGCTGATTAATTATTTCAGCTTTTTCGACAACTAAATAATAAAAATAAACATATAAATGCGCCCAAATAGCTCAGTTACGTGGGGGAGGACGCTATGTAGATGTACTTTTTCATCGTTGTTTGCTTGAGTTTTTTTTTTTACAAAAATCGAACATGAAAAATCGAGGCATGGACGCTTTGAAATTACTAGTTTCGATAAAAACGAGTTTCACAGAAATGCCCATACATATCGGCGTTCTTGCTTTTGAAGTGCAAGTTAGCTGAACAGTCGCGTAAAAAATTGTTGTTTCATATAATTTTGTAACATTAATTTATTCGGTTAATTATTAGTGTCAAGTTCGCGGTAGTACCGTCGTCGAACATAATTAGTGTTATTATTCAATTAATATTTCCACGTACGTGATATTGTAATAGTAAGACAAGTTTTACTTTGAGGATATGCTGCAAAAAAATCAAACTAAAAATCATTATGTGTAGAAATCTATATGTTAAAGTTCTTTCTTTGAAAACAAACTTGTGCAATGATAGCGCTCGTTAATATCCAAAAAAGTGCTCGTTGTTTATGTTTTCTCGTCATGACATAAAACCCACCCATAAGGGTCGAATGTCAAGTTTGTTATTTTGTCTGCTCGCCATAAAATCCCGCCGCCAGCCAGCCGTACTTCGGCTAGTCATCAGACGGCGTGTCCCTTGCTAATTTGTGTGACAATTTTTTTCACAAACCCCGTTTTCGCATAGACTAATGTTCGTTAAAAGAACTAACGTTCAAAAGCATCGAGAAATAATCAAGAAATCCGGTCGATATATCATTTTCTTCGCGATAAAAAATAAGATGCATAAAAAAAGCAAAAAGCGACTTCGAAGTTGGCTTTCCGTCGTCTCATAGTGAAACTAATTCTCGACACCTAGCAGCTGCGTTTGCGAGTCTCGACGTCATTTTTCAATGGCTTAACCGATGTCCAGACGCTTAAAAAAACACACAGGCTTTCCTGCATTTTTATGTATGTCTACAATTTTTGCTCCTGGGGGAAATAATTTTTTTCATCATATTTCTTCCACTTTAGAATATAATGATATCCCTTCAGGTTTAATCGAAGCGTCTAATAGCCACGCAGCCAAGCACCTTGCGAAATCACGGTGGAAACTCGATTTTAATGAAAATGACACATTTACCATTTGTTTTCGTGAAGTTTCGTGTATTTTTATGAAAATGACCTTCGTAAACAAAAAATTATTTAACAAAAACGACAGGAAAAATGTTCACCAGACGTTACGTCTCTTAAATCCAGCGCGCGTCATTCAAGTAAACATAAATCGCATGGAGTTGTTTTTTTTAATGGGGATCGTTTCTGAACTTTGTATGCAGCCATATTTACCGTCGTATTACATAAGCTGGGTCGTTCGTCTCGCTCGCATAACTTTTACCCGAGTAAATTTTCAGCTTTCTCCGTCATTAAAGTGATAAATAGTGAAAAATCTTCCATTTTAGCATGTATCAGTGATCACGCACCTCGAAACCCCAGCAGGCGTTTTGTGAATCAGTTGATAGACAAATAGACCGAAACCCGTATTTATTATACTTTAAAGAACACACATTAAGAGCTTTGTAATGTAGCATTTCTTTTATTAAAATGAAACTGGTCTGGGGGCGAAAAAGCTCTACTGAACTATGTTCGTTAATTTCAAGCGGCGCGTAGGCGCAATAAGTGTGCTTGCGCGGCGTCTTTCGGTCGCAGGACGATAGATAGCCGGCGACGACGACGACGCATGTCTGCGCGAATATGTTTTTTACGTCACATATTGTGTCACAGCGCGCCGACATGAAAACGAGTCCGCTGCCGTCGTCGGCGCCCCTCTATAACGTAACATTTGTTCGGACTGACAAAAATCTATCGTCGCAGACGGTTCGAGCCCCGCCGATGAATTTTCTCTCTATCTCTCCCGCCGTATACCCTATACTCTCTCAACTCTCCTATTGATTCGCCGTGGACTTTTGGCTCGGTTTTTTTTTATTTCGTTTCATATGTATAATATGTGTTCGCGGAGCAGCCAGCCGTCTGCACCGACGCCGCCGTCATAACAGCGAGACAGACGCTAAAAAAAGTGTCCGTTAAAAAAACAACTGCCGCGAAAATACGCATTGGCAAATAGCCCGACTTTGCTAGAACGCGTGTGGAGAGTAGTAGGACTGCGAGAGCGAGCGAGCGACAGAGAGAGAGAGAGAGAGAAAGAGCCGAGAGAGAAAACGGGCGGAGAAGGGAGAGAAATAGAAAGGAGAAGGGGACTCGCCGATGTTATGGGTTGCAACGCGACGCTGCAACCCACAAAGCACGTCCGACTATAGGTTGACTGTTGACAGTTCATTGTCGCGCGCGCGCACGTATCGCTACTTGCTTAGTCCGAATTCGGTGTACCGGCGGACGCGCAACTGTACTGCTCGCCCGTCATCTGCGGTCGCCTGTAGCATGTGCTCGTCGCCTGTAGTCCGCCGCCGTCTGATAGCCTAGATTCATGGTGAAAGACAACCTTGTCATATAGTCCGACTCGAGCGCCCCAGCAACGACGGCGGCGGCGACGACAACCAGTCAGTCGGTCCAGTCGGCTGCACATACGCAGAGCGCGAAGGCGACGATTGAATATGCGGGATATGTTGCGGTTTTAGACGACATCATTGTCTGGCTGGTCCGTCGCTTTGAGCTGGCTAGGTTTGGTTTTTGTTTCGTAAGCTACCGTTGGCTACTTCGCGGGTGGCGCTTAACGAGTGTCTTAGCTACAATTGATCAGCCGGGTGGCCGGCGTCTACCTTTTTTCAGTCGTTTTTTCCGCCCAACTAGAAGGGCGGTTGGTTCGTCGTCGTCGTCGTCGTCGTCGATTTTTAGATTTTAGTCCTTGACCTAGTGCCTCGTGTAGGATGTCGAATTCACGCTCTCATCGTTGCATCGTAAGCGTCGCTGTTCTTTGATATTATTTTTTTACTTCTTCCTCGAGTTTAATAAATATATCGGATGTATATTTCATGAATATAATATCTTGAAAAGTCGCAGCACCTGGGTAAATTTTCGATTTTAATTGCAATATACATCGAAACGTTCGATGTGGTCGTTAAGGCGCTAGCTATATAGCGAAACTAGCCGGGTTTTTTTCTTATTGGGCAAATATCGCTTGATACATTATTATAAATACTAATTATTAGTCAAACGCTCGTTCTTTTTTCTCATTGTTTCTTTTTTTAGCCTCGCGAGCGATAGACGCGTTTGCTTTTTGCCGAGAAGACTCAAAACTTAGATATATATCGGCGAGTCGACTACAGTATGCCGCCAGTAATTTTCTCAAACATGGTCGACGGTGGCGATAGAAGTAGTTCCGTCAGTAGTTCTGACAAAAGTACGCCAATGTTGGACGTCGTGGGCATTCCGATTAGCAGCAGTACCAATCATGTATCCCTCAGTCAATTGGGCAAAACTTATCATTGTCAAAGGTGTTTGAACCATGGCGTCGAAATACCGCGTAAAGGTCATAAAAGATTTTGCGACTACGCCAACTGCGAATGCCTCAAATGTTCGTTGGTCGAGGAGAGAAAAATATTAAATCGAGAAATCAACAGCGAACGTGAGAAAAATTCGTCGCCCATCAACGTCGACAAAGCCGACGAAATAAGCGCTAAAAGTAAGAGAAAAAAGAGACACTTTCGTGAAGCGTTAATTTTTGTCGGTCGACCTACAGTACGACAAACGCCCGTTGAAAGTACTATACAGTGCTACTCTCGAATTTCTTTAAAAATGGAAATTCGAGAAACCCTTTTTCCATTCTCATTTTACACGTTCGCGCGACGACTGCGATAACGTCGACACCACCTAAACTACAGTACGCTCGAAATGTAAATTACTCTTTTCCCAACTCCGCGTGCGAATTTTTAACGACGGCCGACGCATAAAAATCACTAACGACCTATGAAAGCAGTAAAAAATTTTAACAATCCTCGAGACATATCCTCGGGCTTTGCGCAATAAGTCTCGATGTCGAGCCGAATACGAAATATTTACAGATACAGCACGTTTCCTCGTTATTGCGTTACTGTTTCGTGAATGTATAAATATGTAAAACGTGCATGATTATTATGCAACATTTGAATTATCATAATTCGTTCCTTAAGGGCTATGCGGCGAATGAAAACGGTCGCTTTTAATGAAACGCACACACGACTAAGCTACAGTAATCCAATCATGAAAAGGAACCGCTTTGCGATCTGAAACGAATCTCGTCGTTGTCCCGACGGCATTGTTAAAGTTTTAAATTTAGTTTCATTCGGCCCTACTCTACGTCTGATAGTTGAAACTTTTAGGGTATTACTGTAGAATTTAACGAAAATGAAACCTTGATTATTAATGTTAATTCGAAGCGAAGATTACGGGTGTTTAAAAAATGCACCAATGCTCATTATCAACGCGCACATACAGCGCTAGACATGCGCCCAACTATAACTCTCTCAGACAGCTGCCCGTCTGAAAACGTTTTTTTTATCCAGCGAAACGGGCAAAAATTGTTTCCGTCTGAGACGACGGACCGACGACGACGTCGAGCCGAGCTTTATGGTTTTTTTTTCGTTTTCGTATTCGACTCACCACCATTCGGGCCCGCCTAAGAAGAACGTGAGAAAAGAATGGTTTTGCAAATTTTTCTCGAAACTTTTCAGTTGTATAAAAGTTAGAAAAAAAACGCGCGCACACTTTTAACGTCGACCCTACAGTACACCGCCGCCTCTACGACGACGTGACGTCGGAGGATTTTCATTCGTCGTCGCCCACGTTTCGTTAAATATATAGGCCGAACCAGTGTCGTTTTTGGATTCATTGTGCGGCGATTTAAAAAAGTGATATTTTAGGATAATTTGAACGCAGGTTTTCGTCGCTGGCCGGCTACGTATATACTTGTACTGCGAGTAAAAATGAAGAGAAAGTTTTACTTTCGAGTTTTTTTTCATCCGCCAAAATTTTTGATTACGTGCGTTATGGAACGCATTTAACCTAAATTTTTCGATATAAACATAAATTGCAACGTCGTACTGTAACATGCACTGTAAAAAGTGACGCTGTACATTGCGTTTTTTTTTCTATCTCCGGTATCTTTCGGAACTTTTTGAAACTTTTTTGTTATTATTGTAGTAGTCAGAGCAAGAAATCCGAAATGCGCCAGGTGCGGCGTGCACGTGACCGATGTCGAACCGCCTTCATTGAAGGGGCACAAGAAAATTTGTCCATATCAAAATTGTACTTGCCGAAAGGTAAGAAGCATCAAACGCTAACCTGAAAGTGTTTTAAAATAGCTTGTGAAAATTGACTGTCTAATTTTCTTTCAGTGTAAACTCGTAACTCGAAGACGTTCCATAATGGCCAGACAGATACACCTGAGGCGAACTCAAAAAAGCAAACTGTGCCACAGTACAAACGGTGATAAAATGGACGCAATCGCAACAACGGCGAAATGCTCAGCAACATCATTGCCGCTGTCGTCTACAACAGCCACCACGTCTCAAATTTCACTCAACGAACTTCCGACGCCGCCCAATCTGACGTCATCCCTTTGCTCGTCGGTGGCGGCGCCGGTGACATTGAGGCCGAGTCCAACCTGTAAGTGAAATTCATGTGCAATATTCACGCAGTTATCATACGATTTCTGCAAAGTCTTTGGGATTTGTCTGATCTTTGTGAAATCATGACGTTGTATATTCAAAAAGCCTACCGATATCTTCCAAGTCCATTTCAAGCGCTTGCTATCTCAGGCTAACTTTACGGCGCTTGTCAAATAAATTTACATATGTTCAAGTCCGCCTACTGTAGTTTTATCTTTTATCAATTAAGATCTATTTCGCCCTTTTTCCTTAACTTTCACCTGTTTTAGTATTATTTTATCTGATTACGCAATTTTAATATTAATTAAAATTCGTCCTAGACGCATAAAAATCTAAATTTAATTCAATTTTAATATCGAAAAAAAGATCGCGATTCCTTTTTGATACAAACTAATAAGCCGAATGCAAACTTTTTTCGTCGCTCGGAAATCCCAAAAAAAAACGAGACGGAATATATTTTGTGCCTTTTATTATCAATCCAATAAAAAAAATCGTCTGTCGCCCTATCTCATTACGTCCATGCAGAGAATTCTATGATAAAAAAAACTAATGTCGACGCGCGTCTCGAAACGAAACAATTGAGCTAGCTTACTGCGCGTCGATTTATTAAATTTAGTTTTTTTAGCCTAGGTTCGTACATTTTTCGATATCGCTTTCATATTTACGCTTTCTTCCGCGTCTGGCCGTTTTTTCTTGCAACATTTTTTGCAGCATCGTCACTGTCTAGCGACCTTGTTTCAGTACAGTACATACAGTAATCCTACCAATAATGTGTTTGCATATAACATTGATAAGGACTGTTTAAAAAACGTAAGGGTCGTTGATACGAATGCCTTCAACCATCAAACCTTTGCGCTTGTAAATATGAAAGGCCGTTCAGTAAAAATTTTTGCTTAAACAAAACAAAACGTACAGCGTTGGAAAATAATTTTAACAACGCATCCCATCGGGCGATGTACTCGCTGCGCTACAGTATACCAATCGGATAAGTTGCACATAATTCAAGAAAATGGCTCTCAGATAGGCTTTTTGTGTACCGAGTGGTAATCAAGAAAATTCTAGATGGGGTTTTTTTCTTCCAAATTTTCCAACTTTTGTCTCTTGCACATCTGCTTTCCCGAACGAGATGACTGAATACGTTTGCGGGAGGTCGGCGAAAGTGTCTGCGTGCGAGCTATGTGAGTTCTTTATAGTTTTTAAGATTTTTAGTTGGCTATAATTTTTCGCGTAGATGATGATGATCTATAGACGTTCGAAAACCGTCTATGATTTTTACGACTCTTGGCCGACGCCTATGAAACAATTGTTTTTGGGAATATAATAATGAAAATAACTTCTCGCTAACTTGCAGCCCTCGATTTCTTTTAACTTTAAACTTTGAGGCTGTGAAACTGATTCGTGGTCGCGAACAAGCCTGCCGAGGCAAAAATATTGCTTTTTTGCGGTTTTTTACCGAAGAATAATGAATTTTTCATAAATTTTCGTATAGCAACATTTTTGCCGCCGTGTTTTTTTCTATCGCTGATATTCAGATCGTTTCTAAAGATTCGTAAGAAGAAATTTTTATTAGGAACGCCAACTTAGCGCCTTCAAAATATTACGAACAATTCTCTCTTGTTAGTTGCTTGCTTACTGTAGCTTTCTTTTGGTGGGTGACTTCGATGTTGTTCCGCTAAAAAGTTGCAGTGCTAGCGAAATTTTAAAAGAGGGAGTTTTGAAAGTAAACGAGATGATGTGCAAGTGTCCTTATCTTTATAGACGCGGATTACTTTTGAAAGAATTGCATTGACGTATCAGCAGTTTAGTATATCAAAAACAAATTTCGGAATCTTCAATGTCACATTGTAATTTTTTAATGTCTTACTTATCGTCTTAATATATAAATAACAAATAAACAACTGATATCAAGCAGGAACAAAAGCTTGATACAATAGTAATAGTACAGTAAACCATTAGCATAAAGATGAAATAAGATTTACCGAGTTGTAAACAGCACATGCTGAGTGATATGCAGTTCATAAAAAGACTTACTGCTTCAATCTTCGACTTAAGTGAGCCGCAAGTCATGTTTGTTGCTGCTTATCAGAATGCCTGAGATGCAAATCAGTTTTCCAGCGATGAGCAGTTGATCAGAATTCCTGTTGGAACGTAGTTTTACCTTTGTTTTCCTTTCTGCATATCTGAGATTATTTCGCAATTTGATTTGTTTATTTATTTAAGATCCGAACGTTCATTGCTGTCAATCCGCATTGATCAATAGCTTGAACCATCATCGTAATCTTCATCAGCAGCAACAACAAAACTGCGTACAAACATCGTTGAACCATTTGCTATCAATGAATCAGCAACAGTCGTCACTGCCTTCCGTGTGCGGTCACTTTCACGCCAACGCCGCCGTAGCGGCGGCGGCCGCCGGTCTGCCGCAGACGATCATCGACAATTTATATCTCACGTCCAACGCCGCCGCCGCCGCCGCCACGCTGGGCCTGCCAATGGTCTCCGCCGCTACTTCGCCAATTACTAACGCGGCTCATCATCAGCTATTATTTTCGCCGGCCGCCGCTTCTTCGATACTTTCTGAATTAGTGCTACAAAGAACGGGTCTTCTGTTGCCGCCGCCACCGCAGTCGCACAATGCTCTTGTCTCATTGAGCGGTATACCCGCATTAACCAATGACATGCTAACGTCGGCTTTGGAACGGATGGCCGCCGCGGCCATCGGTTCGCAATCGTGGGCTAATCAACAACAGTATTCATCATTGGCGTCCGCTCTCAGACTGCCATTATTTTCTAACATCGCCGAAGAGATGCACATATAAAAGGTATGATGTTGCAATGATTTGTTGCCTTCTAGGTAGTAAAGCGAGCGCCGTTGGCGACTATAGTTACAAAGTATACTGTAGCGTTCGCATTGTCGTAACTCCGCCCATGTCTGGCGTTTTCGGTTTTATCTATTCTATTCCCGTTTTTTTTGCGGACAAACGGAAGGAAACAAATATATTACCAGCGCGTTGCGCACCGACTATTTATCCCCGATGTGTCGTTATAGCTTCCAGTTTAGGCCTTTTTTTGGTTATGTCTGGTTCGGTTTTTTTGCGGTCGAAAGAAACGAACGAAACTAGTCTCTTCTTCGAGATTTTTTTTTAATATTTGGCGCACAAAATTTTGACGTACCGTTTTGTGTGCGCAATTTTTTTTATTTTTGATAATTTTTCAGGACGGGCGGCGCACATATTTGTGCGACAATAATAAAATACCGGACGATTATACACATTTCAAGTTGCAGTTCGACGTTGTACGATATATGTGGATACTTATACATGTACCGAAAATAGAATATACGATCGCGTCTTACAGTACGCCAGTAGTTGAACCTTTTTTGCAGAACCTTTTTTAGTATGTACCCAAAGATTCTTCCCTGTATTACTAACGCTGGGCGTTGCCAAGCAACCCGGATGTTCCATAGCTTATGCCAGTGCCCTGGCTTAGGTAACGTGGCTAGTGAAAGTCTCCAACGCTATTATGTCGAGCTGTCACAAATTTCCTGCGTTAGCCATGGCCTTTTTTGTATTTTCTGCTCCTATGATCTACTTATTGTTGGGTACTTACTTCTATGATCTGTTTCATTAGATAAAAATGCCGAAGTAGTTTTCATTAACTTATTTGGCTTTCATTTCATTTTTTACTTAGAATATTACTGTAGACGTTCGTTTGTTTTCTATGTTGTGCACCGCGTATCGTGCGTGTATATTTTTACTGTAAGTGAGATCCGTAGGAAATCTTCGCTTTGTATGTCTTTTTTCGCCCTTTGTTGTACTCAAGAGGCTGGTACTTTACATAAACACAGCAAAAATCATTAATTCGTTCGTTGCCATGCGTACCCAGTGTGTTTTTTTGTTTAAGTTTTATTGATGATTGTGATTATTTTTTTGTTTCGTTGGGCATTGTTATTTTTGGGTAGCTGCTTGTAAAGCAGCCTAAATGTGGCCGTTGTAGAATAGAAAATGATCTGTGAAAAGGTGTTTCGGGCAAGGAAAAAATGACATTGGGCGCCGTTTAACGGAACCGTTTTTAAAACTACATTTTTTACTTGGAAAAACTTTTTTTTGTGTTTTTGATTTGAGCAAAGACTGATGAGATATCCAACCGGTAAAATGGCGTTTTACGTGAAAGATTTGAATAGTTTAATGTATAATTTTTGTAATATAATCGCCCTTCGGATATCGTTTTTGTTCCATGTATTCATGAGCGCGAAGCGAAAATTGTTTTTGTGTGTTTTCTATGAGAAAACTTTAAAGCAGAAATTTTTAATTTTGTTTAAAAAACTTCGGCTGTGCTTGTGTTATTTTTACGTCGTTTGTTTGATTATTCGCAAATAATCTGTCGTCTAACGACCGATACAAAAAATAACAATTTTTTTGATCAAAAACTGTCTGCCCATTTGATGATTCATTTGTTTTTTTATCTTCGAATGTGTAGCATTCGATTTGCAAATCGAACTATTTTTTTCTTACCATTTTAAAATCATTCATGCAATAAGGACTGTGAAAAAGTTTACTGTTCGCGAATTGTCTCGGTTATTTTGTTGATTGGATAACGTCTTCGAAAAAGAAAGTAGCAGTCGTAATATTTGTTTTCACAAACTTGAAGCAGGTACAATATAGAAAATCAACAAACAGCATGCCTTGCAGCTACAGATAGCAAGTGTACAGATACAGATAGCAAGTGTACTGTGATTTCAATATGTAACAAATACTACTGTCTTGCAACAAATTAGCACTTTGAAATAATTGTGGCTATCCGGCGTACTGTATTAAGGTGACACAAACAAACAGTACCTAACTTTATTTTTAAAATGCAATAAAATCCTACAGGGTCGACGAACGACACGGCTGCAGTAATATATCGTGTTTTTTTACTGCCAATTTTTGTACCCGTTTATGAAACATGAAATTAAATAAGTTTCATAAAAAAGACAGACAGTACAGGATGGTGAGTCTGGTTGAAAAATGTTTCGGACCGTTTTTTTTTAGTATTTTAACGTCGTCGAAAATACGAACAAAAAAATCTATTTGATGTCTTTGGCCTGCACTTCGGCCTTTTTTATGAGGCCTGTCATATTTTTGTACAACGTACGGTGAAATTTTTCGAACCTATTTCAAAAATGATTAATATTCAAAAATCATCTTTCAATCTGATAAATGTAAAAATATTAGTTTTTCGAGTAAATCACTCGAAAAAATTCATAATTAATAGCATTTTTAGTTTTGTGAAACAAATTTTTATCTTTTTTGCATTTCAATTTATTTCCAAAAGTTGTTCAAAACATTGATCATCGTGGTTAGTTTTTTACGAGAGTTTTTCGAATGAAAATATTTATTTTTAATATCCAATCTGGAAAATTAATGGCTGAATGAAGTTAATCGGCAACAAAGCAAATCGTGCAGGAATCGAATGTTGTATTTTTATGAACATGTCTTGCTATTTTGCAGAAATCGAGTAAAATCAAATCAAAGTTGAAACTTACATTTTTCATGTTTCACTACTGTGATAATAAAAAAGGTTTTGTTTGCACCTCTTAATTGAATAAAAACTTCAAGTCAAACGTTTCCATTGTTCAATGTTTTCGACTTGACCAATAGTCAATTCGAGAGGTTTCTCGCTCCAATCTTCGTCTTCAGCGTCGCTTTGTGGCTTCATGATGCTCGGAAATTGTTGCAATTGCTTGATCATTTGTTTTTTCACATCTTTCCTCGTCTCCAATTGAAAATATACTTGCTTCTTTTCGCTTTGTCTCAACTTTGCAACGATATGAGACGGGTGACTGTACATGTCTACGTCGTGTGAATCTTCTCGCTTGACGACGAATTCGATTAAAAATCCAACGGCCGACATGAGATAAAGGGATAAAATGGCGCACACGTAAACTATGGCTTCTTTTTGATCTTCTTCGCTGTTTCTATGCAAAATTCGAACGTGAGGATTGTGTTCTGTAAAATTAGCAGGAAGCGAATATCCGCACAACTGCTGCATCTTGTGACATGCGAATAAAAAAATATGTTCATAACAGGAATCTAAAGTGCTGTTTCGTGAGCTAGAAAATATTAAAAAAGTTCATTTAACAATCAAGCTAGTTTTCACCTGACTAATCAATTGGTAAAGCGTTTTATCTGCTTGAAACGCCAAGCCAATAAAAATGTTTAATATTATTTTACGAACATTTTTTAGTTGATTGACGAAATCCCATTGCATGACATTTTACTTTACTTATTTGGTTACCACATAGTTAGCTGTAGTGTTTTTGAAAATGAATTCCTTTGATATCAATGATTTTAATCAAAAGAAAATCGACGTTTTCAAAGCACAACGACATCAGTATTATTTTCTGCTTTTCCCTTATCTTTTTATAACTTTGAATGAAATTGTTGGAATCGTTTCAAGTTCATCAATTTGGATTTGTGCTTGTCCTTTTGTAACCATCACGTCGAAATAAACAAGAAGCAACCATGAACAGTATAGCAGATATTAACTGGATAAGTGAACCAGCTAAGGCGAGGAAAAACGAGAATCCAAATCTGTCCTGAAAAATACAAATAGAATCGAAAAAAGCAAATAAAATATGCAACGATCGTTCATAAACCACGATTCAGTTTTTTGAAAGGTGGGACGCTTGATTGATAATCCGATTTTTTTAACTCACGAATTTTTGCCAGGTTGATGTTTGGGTCATGGCACTTTTCATTGCGAAACTTGCATAAACGATAACGCAAAGAAATCCATTCAAAGCTAAAACAAAAATGTTCTTATTGTATCTCACGAGGGAACGATCCCAGGTGCTCCGCGCCTATCGCGGTGTCACATATATGAAATTGAAGCCCTTCTTCAGCTGATTCAGAATATATAAATATTAGCTGCTAACGCTCTGCAACTTTTGAGTAATTAACTAATTAATTATTTGAATTCCCATGCAATTTACAAACTAGCAGACAAACTAGCAGACAACTTTGGGATCGTTCCCTCGTCAGTTACAAACGATAAAGAATTTCTTATCATGTTCGAAGAAAACATTATTGTGTACAATATTATGATTCACACACCTGCAGCCAGGACGAATAATCCATGAATAATAGCAAAAGATTGAGTACAGCAAACTGGCGCCACAAACATGGCTAAAACACCGAACCCGACAGCGAGACTCATCATAACCAAACAAGCCAAATCCCACGCTGAAACAAGTAAAAATTCCTTGCTCATACATCGCTAGCTAATGTTGATTTAAGCCTTTTCAAAAGGGTCATATCCAAAATTGGCTTACGTTCGTAGTCAAGGTGTAATGACGTCATAAACGACGCTAGCTGATCGTTGGCTACAGCATCTCTAAAGTTCATAAATCTCGGCACGCAAGCTTCGTATCCCTTTATGGGCTCGGCGTATGCTTCGTGGCACAGCTCCCACAATCCTCTGAATCCGGTTTTATTAACGTTCCTGGTACCGCCCCCTTGAACGTAAGCGATTTGCAAATGGTAATACGACCAATGTTTCGTAACCAACGAAGTCAACAGTAATCCATTGGCGAACAGCAGCAGAGTAGCCGATGCTATGTGAAGAATGGAGAATTGCATCTTCACAGTCAAAATTTGATGAAACCTAAAAAAAGAAAAACACCACTTTAGTGAGAAAACAGAACGGTTTTTTAGTTTAAAAACTATCAACAACTCGAAGACTGCCTCTTACGGCGAAATTGTATTGCAGTGACAGCGTTTGTAAGACTTTGTCACCTTAATCAAACACAGGTTGGTCACGCAAACAATTCTTTCTAACCAAAATTTGAAAACAAGCTGTTTCTAAGTACGATAAGCAAACATTACTTCGTTCAAGTTCAGCGCTGAGTCGAAAATGTTGATGCTTCGAAAAATATGGAAAGTAATTTTATACACTCGACCACCAAATCTGAAATTTTTAAAAGTTGCAACGAGACAAGTCAGCGCTAGTACATCGTGAGGCAATCCAATTAGATAAAGCAGCTGAAAAACAATTGTACTGAACTTCGATTTTTCTGCCCTTTGACTTTAAAGTTGAATCGATTCGTCAACGAGGAATTCGATTTTGCATGTTTTGATTGATTGGCTACTTGGTTGATTATCATAATGTTTATCGTATTATGATTTAGAAAGTCAATTGAATCGAGATTTTACTTTAGCAAAGTGCTAGGATGCCACCAAAAAACAAAATAGCGAGTTTAAAACGTAGCACAGCAAATGTCGATATTTGTCTATTGCATGTGCCGATTGATTTGGCTAATTGGTTGATTATCAAACTGTTTATTGTATTGTTTGGAAAGTAATAGAATCGAGATTTTACTTTATCAAAGTGCTAGGATAAGCCCAACAAAAACAAAATAAGCAGGTTTAAAACATAGCACAGCAAAGCAAAAGTTGTTTATACAAAACACATCGATCACGTATCAAATGATTTTTTCCTTCACTGTTCTTCAAACTTGTGTTCGTGTTCCTTTTTGATATCCTTCTTCACCCTTGCAACAGCATGCGCCCACGGAATATAGAACAGCAGCCACCAGTTGAAATAGCACGCCGAAAATCGAAATGTAGAACGACCAACCGAATTTATCCTGGAAAAAGATTAGGGATAATGAATTGTGATAAAAAATATATCCACTTGTAATAGAACTTACAAATTTCATGTATTGCGTAGTCTGAGACATTGCGCTGCCTAACTGATTCACTAGATAAACAGCCATACCGATTATTGCCATGAGAGCTAAGAAAACAAGTACAAAACATTACGGTCAGAATTTCGAAATCAAATCAACTCTGTTATCAGTACCTGCCAAGTATACGAAAACTGAATGTATCAATCCACATTTGTGACAACATAGTGGCGCGAGGAACAGAGCACCGAAGCCGAAAGCAACTGATAAGCATAACATCACCAAAGTGGCCATTTCCCATCCTGAAAAACAAAAATACTGTCTCGGAATCATGGTAGCACGGCGAAATGTAACAACTTACCTTGGTAGTTCAGCGAGCTCAAGTTGATCATCGGATTTTTTTGGAACTGCATCTCGGAATAGTCCTTGAATCGGCTCGAGCAAGATTGGGCGCCTGAGTCCATGCTAGTGAAGTCGTTGTGGCACGCCCAAATCAAACCTCGATGTCCTTGGCCTGTTAAATTGAGCGCTCGAACAACGCCCTTCGTTTCCATTTGCATGTGGAAGTAGTTCCAATAACTTGTCACTGTTCCGATCAGCAGGAAAGCGCTTCCGAAAAGTAAAACTACCGAAGAGGCAATTTGAATAGGTGTAAATCCCAAAACCATTTTCGTTGAGGATTAAAGGAGCGAAAAAAATTTCTTCAAATTTGAAAAAGCCTTCGAAAATAATATGCCGTGACAAAACGTCAAACTAAACTCGACCTGTGTAAGTTGAACAGGACGTCGTACGAGTATGTCAGCTAAAAGTTTTCAAACTTAGAGAAAGTTGAACTATGTGTACATATATAAAAGTCTATCGAATCTCTGTACTTATTCACAGATCAAACAAGTTTTCCACTGCTATTATCAAAAAGTTAAGATTAGAGTCGGAATAGGTCGCTAGCTAACGTTGTTTGAATCATTTTGAGCTCGCAAAACGCGTACGTGGGACTATCAGGGGGCGAGCTAAAAGCTAAAAGTTGCAACGATGAGTTATCAATTTTGGCTTTCATGTCCTTTTATAGCGCAGGCGGTTGGTAGAAAATGGAATTTAACGAGGCAGTTAATGGTAACATCAGTTTTTCCTTTCGAAATTTCGGGTTTCAGTCTGTCAGTTATCAAAAAACAACAGACATCTCATATTAGCTTGTGGCAGGTAATATCAAGGTTGCAACAGCCTTTTGATTACAACAACTTCCAGAAATAAAGTTAATAATTGATTTGACTGATCTCATCTAAGCTGTCAATGGACACGAAAATCAAAAAAATATCAACTTCAGATAACAGCAAGTAGTTTTTGGACAGTTAATCTGTGGTTTCAAATATTTTGTTTAATTAAACGAATATTTTTTATAATTGCACAGGTAAGTACGAGGGGAGGTAGAAAAGTTTTGAGAACTCATATATAAAACACAAGCCCAACAACTGGAACTATTTATTTTTCAATGTAGTCACCCTCAACAAGAAAACACTTTTCCCATTTTGCTCTGGTATCGCTTTTTCCCAGTAAGATTTTGGTTGTTCGTCGAGCCATCGCATAACTGCTGATTTCAATTCGTTTTCATCAGAAAATCTTATTCCCTTGATCGATTTCTTCAAATCTGGAAATACCCGAAAATTGCTTGGGGCCAGGTCTGGTGAATATGGTGGGTGATTCAATCTGGTCCACTCCAAATTACACAATTGATCCAAAACCACACGGGACCGATGCACGGGCGCGTTGTTGTCCAACAGCAAGACACCTTTGCTTTTCTTTCCTCGTCGTTTCTTCTTGATTGCATCGTCCAAATTGGATAAAATTTTGGCGTAATATCGCCCATTGATTGTGGCTCCTTTTTCCAAAAAATCAGCCACTAGCCATCCACCAGCATCGAAAAATAGAGTCAACATGGTCTTCCCGGCCGATTTCACCACTTTGGCTTTGATTGGCGGTCTTGCACCCTTTGGCAACCATTGCATGGACATAGCTTTCGTTTCCGGATCATACCAAAATACCCACGTTTCATCGCCAGTCACGATTCGTTGCCGAAAATTATTTGGATCATGATCGAATTCATGCATCAGCTCGAGGCTCGAAGATGATCGAATTTCTTTTTGTTCGCGAGTGAGCAATCGCGGGACCCATCGTGCACAAATCTTCGACAAGCCCAATTCGTCGTGCAAAATGGAAACAATTGACGGTCGACTAATTCCCAATGCTGCTTCTAATTCTTTTAATTTGATTCGTTGATTTTCTTTCACTAATTGTTCCACCTTGGCCACATTTTCGGCATTGATTGATGTTGCCGGTCGTCCACTTTGTGGGTCCAAGCTTTCTCGGCCACTTTGTCCATCCAAGCTTTCTCGGCCTCGTTTAAATTCGGCTACCCATCTTGCAATTGTGCTATACGGTGGTGTAGAATCTCCATAAACTTTTCTCATCTCAATTTCGATTTCGGTTGTTTTCTTCCCGAGCTTCGTGAAAAATTTGATTACTGCTCGATGTTCGAATTTCAAATTTTCAGACATTTTTCAACGTGAGCTTAACTTAACTGACCATAAGTGCACTACTGGTTGATTTAGAGAGGTCAAATTTTGCACATGCACTTACCATGCCCTTAGGTATAAAAAAACATGCAGAATATTTACAATTGCTTGTTTACAAATATGCAGTTCTCAAAACTTTTCTACCTCCCCTCGTAGCACTTGTTCTATTAGGTAACACAGGCACTTATGTTTTTATAAATAACATGAGGAATAAATATCCGATTACAAAATTATTGTACAAATAGCGATAACGGAATAATTAAATAAATAATGAGAACAAGGATTTACAAACGATTGTTATCTTTGAGTGACGATCTGGTAATCAAACTTATAATAATCAGTTGTTTAATTAAATAAAATGCCAGTTTTTTCACCTGGATCCTGTGTTGCTACTCGCTCCGAATTTTTTCTTAATAGCAGAAGCTAGTGACTTGTTTACAGAAGTTGATGGAGATTCCCTGCGAAAATTTTAATTTAACATCTTTGCATTATAGCTTGAAACTATATTTGTACTGTGCAATCACGTAAAAATCATCCATAACTTCGGCGGAAGCTATTATATCGGGAGGCGGAGCTTGGATTCGAAGAAGTGAATTGGAAATCTATAAAAAGCTCACCAACTTCTCATCTTGTCACTGACTACATACTTTCTTTTGTCTCTTTGCAAAAAAATTAGAAAATAAACTGACGGAGTTTATAGTTTGGTCGCTTCCAGCGTTTTGAGAATTCGTTATTTGTTTCTGTTCAGCTACGTAGCTCAACAAGGTCGGCAGATGCATTTGATGGAAGGCCACGGATAGAAAATTGCTCAAAGAAACTAAAAAGTTCTCTTGCCATTCCTTCGTGAAATACAATTTAAATTGCGAATGTTCTTGAGGTTTTTGTAAGTAAGGCATTCCTGAAAGTCCGTATCAATTATTATAATAAGTCAATGAAATTAGAAAACAAGGTTTTTACCGAACCATTCGTGCCAACTATCCATTTGGTGTAAGCAAGGTGCCATAAGCTCGAAGAACTCTGTTGCTTTATCATTGCGCCTATGTTGCACGCATTGAATTAAGTAAAGTTTATATAAATCGTTTTCTAATTTGGTTGCATGCTCCGATAACACCTAGTAAAGGTCAGGAAGTTTACAACACACGACGAAAAATGAGCTTGGCAAGTGAATCACTGTGCAAAAAAGCAACCTATGTAATGAATGAAAAGCAAAAAAATTAACCCTGTCAAGCACAACGAAAACTTTGGCGTTTATGTGTTCCCATAATTCTCTCAGTCCATTTAAATCGAACGAGCAAATCAAGGCTGTTATTTGGTCGATCACTTTATCAATCTAGAAAATCAGCCAGTTTGTAAAAGTAAAAAATTACAGAAAAAAACAAACTTTAAATCCGCGTTCTTTTTCATTTTTTAAATCGACTTCTAATTGTTTCAAGGTTGAAGTAAATCCGCGAAATATTAAGTACTCCTTAATTAAAGAATCAACGACTAAAACAGCCGAAGACATTTTATTAACGCATTCGCGCGAATCTCTGCAAAGAAAGCAAAAAGCGTGCTTGAAAATGAAACTTTAGTTCTATTGACGATATTCGGTTTCATATCTAACATTCCGTGCCCTTTGAGAGAACGCATAACGCTCGTACTCGGAAACAACCCAAGCCAGGGCAGAATTTGCTTAACTTTCATTGGTTGCATGTAGCTTTCATTGCAAAATGAAAAATACGCCATGCTGAAGACAGAAAATTTATTTCATGTGCATCCAACATTTGTGCCGCCTCTTTTAACGGTTTTTATTACTTCAATTTACGAAAAACAAACTATCAACACAATTTGAATAATCTATAATTATTTTCCTAAATTTCTGTTACATAAATAAAGTAAGGAACATTCGTACAAACAAATGACTGCATAAAGGAAAAAAGACACAGAGGGAAAAAATTCTAAACGGCTGATGACATTTTAGTCGACGAACTACTATCTAAACCTAGCAACATCGTTGAACTGTCTTCTAGCGCGCTTTGAAAAGCGCTCAGCCATCTTGCGGCCGCATCGTCGCCGACGGCTCGATTGTCGTAGCACAATGTTACAACCATTCTAAAACAAAATTCGCGTCGGACAAAGTCGTAAGTGACGTGAAATTTGATTACCGTTGTTCAATTTTTAAATCTTCGTTCAGATTTTGAGTCGTTCCACCCACTGCCAAAATTGCAGCCTGCGGTGGATTAATTATGGCAGTAAATTGACTAATACCAAACATGCCCAAATTAGATACGCTGAAAACAAATTTTCTCATTGCACTATCAAATAAAGAAGAAGTATTTTGCAAAAGAGCAATTACGTAAAAGTGCCGCCTTGAAATTCGTGCAATTGCAATTTGTTTGCTTTCGCTTTATCGGCCAGTTCCTTAATTGAAAAACCAAAAATTCTTCTACGTCAATCAAGAAAGATAACAGGCTTACTTTGACTTTCCTCGAGATTTCCTGTATTCCCAAATGATCCGCGTTGGGGACTATAGGCGTTATCAAACCGGATTCAGTTGCAACGGCAACCGAAATATCAACCGTATTCATTCGTTTGACATTTTCCCCGACAAACTGAACGTTTACTTCTGGGACTTGCTAAAACAAAAATCCTGTTAGCCATCCAAGATCCAAGATCTAACAGAGTGTTTTTGATTAATACCCGTAAAGCTGAGGCGCACGCTTTGATTATAAAATCGTTAACACTGACAACCACGCCGTCGCTCTTCAGCTGTTTTCGAAAGGCTATTATTGAATTCATATTGACGGAAATTCTGCCATAAGCATGTGGAATTGACATCTTCAAAAACAAACAAAGTTTACATCCACAGCCGCAATTCAGCGATTGAAAAACAAATAAAGTGCCAGAAAATCGTCTTATGCAAGCTAATTTCAAATAAGACGATTTTATATTCCAAATACGTTATGGGTTTGTGTAAATCCCATTTTTGCAGGCTCACCTTCGATTGTGTTAGTCGTTTGGCAATTGTTTTTCGCATATTCGTCAACGGCACATCGGTGAAACCAGCACCAGGAGCAGCAGCAGGACGGCCAGCAGCAGCCGTTGCAGCCTTAGCCTTTGAAGCTGGTTTCGCTGCTGTGTCTGCTGAAGCAACTTGAGGTTTGGGCGTTAGCTTTTTCTCTGTTATATATTGCATGACGTCTCTGCAATTGAAAACAGTTGTTGTTGTCAAAAAGATTACAGAAAACAGGTAGGAATACCCTTTTAGCAAAATTCCATAAGGTCCGCTGGCTTTAATTTGTTTTGCATCGATGTTGTAGAGATGCAGCATAAGTTTAACAGCAGGTCCAATAATGCTGAAATAAAATAAAACAAATCAAGTTTTCGTTCATCAGGCAAAAATACAAACTGTGCATGAATCTAACTTCGTTGTTCGACCGTGATCCGTCGCCGGTTTCGCTTTTTCTGATTTCTCTTTAGCAGCTAGTTTCTCGCTCGATTTTGCACTTTCAGCTGGTTTTCCTGCACCGGCTCCTTCGGGTACCTTGACATTTTTCCAATCTTTTCCCTCTTCGACCAATATCGCGATTAAAGTGCCGACTTCAATATCTGGTGTATTTTCGGGCACCTTAAAAATACATAAAACAAAAGTCGACACAACCCCGTGAATTAACGATTTCTTACAATAATTTTCGCCAATATGCCCTCATCGTCTACTTCCATTGTAACTACGGCTTTATCGGTTTGAATTTCGCAAAGAGCATCGCCTGCTGCGACATTTTCGCCTGAAAGCACACAAAAACTCGTTGTCCAGTGAGAAAACGTGTCCAAAAACGGAACTTAACAAGCCTACCTTCTTTTTTCAACCATTTAACAACCGTTCCAGTTGTCATTGTTGGAGATAACGATGGCATTTTTACTTGAACACCTTGAAAATAAATTAGGTCACGCGAAAAGATGAAGAAAAATAAAATTTACATCACTAACCAAGATCTGTCCCCGGTTTTGCCTTTTCTGATTTCTCTTTAACAGCTGGCTTCTCGCTGGGTTTTGCCCTTTCAGCTGGTTTTCCTGCACTGGCCTCTTTGACCGGAACCTTAACATTTTTCCAATCTTTTCCCTCTTCGACCAATATCGCGATTAAAGTGCCGACTTCAATATCTGGTGTATTTTCGGGCACCTTAAAAATACATAAAACAAAAGTCGACACAACCCCGTGAATTAACGATTTCTTACAATAATTTTCGCCAATATGCCCTCATCGTCTACTTCCATTGTAACTACGGCTTTATCGGTTTGAATTTCGCAAAGAGCATCGCCTGCTGCGACATTTTCACCTGAAAGCACACAAAAACTCGTTGTCCAGTGAGAAAAAGTGTCCAAAAATTTAATTTAACAAGCCTACCTTCTTTTTTCAACCATTTAACAACCGTTCCAGATGTCATTGTTGGAGATAACGATGGCATTTTTACTTGGACATCTTTAAAGTAAATTAGGTCTCGTCAAAAGATTTGAAAAACAAAATCTTTCATAAATCTTTCAATTTACCTAGCAATTGCCATGTGAAATTAAAATCGCGTTCGATCGTTCTCCACAATGGCAAATATTTAAACAAACATCGGACATTTTTCGTAAACATTTTTTATAAAACATTAACGTTTCTTTTTTGAATCAATAAAAAGAAAATAAAGAAAAAGATTACATTTTAATATGTTTTGCGAAAATTATCCAAAAATGCAAAATGCACGCAAAATATAGCGCACACTTTCCTGGACGTTCGTCAACCAAAAATTTGAAGCAGATTCAGATTCAGCGTGAATCAATGCATGAGCTCGAAATCATCAAACAGGCTACGCTGAAAGCAACTTTAAAACAGTCGAGCGCCCTCTAGCGGTAAAGTTCGCAATAAATCTTTTGAGTCTAAAAGTAAAATTCGTTCATAATAAGCACAAATAAGGTTTTCGACGACTTTGATGACAAATTTCATTTATAAAGTGTCATTTTTTATTGATAAGGAAAATTTTGTACAACATGATTCAACGTAATAGCCTTTTGTTGTGTTTATTCAATGCATTTGTCATATAGGTAATGTCAATTCAATAGGTCCGTTTAGCGAGTTTGGCAAAGAATGAGCTTTTCATGATTTTCTTTAACTTTATGAAGTCCACAAACGTGACTTTGACATTTTTTATCACCTTGCTCGACGCTTTTATTATAGATTGATAATAAAAATTAGTTTTTTGTGAGTGTGAGATAAAACTTGACTGTGCTCTCTCATTGTGTTGATTCAAGTCTTCTTCGTCATTGAAAGCGTTGCGGAATTTCCATCATTTTGTGAAACAACGATGGCTGAAGATCGTACTATAAAGATTGTAGTTGTTGGCGACGAAGCTTGCGGAAAAACATCTTTGTTGAGAAGTTATTGCAAAAACGAGTATCAGGAAGATTATATCCCGACCATTTTGGATAACTACGAAGCGAGCGTCAATTTGAATGATAAAGTTTACAAGTTAAGTGTTTACGATACATCTGGAAATGAAGACTTGGCAAGGTTAAGGCCGTTGACGTACGATAAAGCCGATGTCGTTTTGATTTGTTTTTCGGTCGTTTCGTTGGAAAATTTGGAATCATACGTGGACGTTTGGCGAAATAAAGTGAAGCTTTATTCCCCAAATGCAACACTGTTATTGGTCGGCTGTAAAAAAGATCTGAGATACGATTCTATCAGCGCCGCCGACTTTATTTTTGCTTTTGAAAAAGGTCAGAAACTTGCGACAAAAATCAAATCAGCCGGATACTTTGAATGTTCGGCGAAGTTGAATCAAGGAATAAACGAAATTTTCGAAATGGCTGTCAAGTCAACCCTCGGATCACGCGCAAGCTTCAATCACGATGTCGACGTCGAGGAATTTTTTCTATCCAAGGATTACCGATATCCATTTCAAGAAGAGCTCGAAACAGTGCTTGAAAAGAAAATGTCGGAGAATCCAGCTTCGATGTGCGGCCATTGTTCCGAAACTTCGCAGAAAGTTATCGAACTGGAGAACGCAGTGGATAATATGATTAAACGCATTGCAATGCTGGAAAATCGAATCGATTCTATCGAAAGTACATCAACCAAAAGTGTTAACAATGTAAAGACTTGTTTTACCGATTTTTCCAGCGGCTTAACGATGACTTCATTGAACAAAATGTCCGACACTTTGACATCGCTGGAAAAGATTCCTTTACCCGATTTTAACAGAATTCCAGAATTTCCCGACTGCAGAAAACTTTCTACCGGAAACGGATCCGAGAAAGTTGCTGTCACCAACTTTAAGACAGCGGATGTCATCGACATCCGGAAAACTGTTTCTTTGAATGATTTCGAGAAAATGTCAACTTTGACTTCCATACTTGACGTCGAAAAAATTCCATCCAAGCGTTCACGAAACACAGCCTTATCGAATGATTTGATCAAAAAAATGCTCTTCAGTCAATCGAATCTGTCGAGTTTGGTTTGCACCGGCTTGGAAGAGAACGAGAATCAAAATGATTTACGTATCATCAAAAATTTCGCATTTCAATTACGATTGTCACCCAACAGCGTATTGAGTTGCTGTCGCTTGGAACCAGCATATAGTTTGAAGTTTCCTAGGAATTTGAAAATTCGATTTGTTTCGCCCGAAGCAGCCACCGACTTTCTGAAGGCACCGAAGACAGCCATTTGTTGTTCGCAATTAAAATTCAAAAACATCATATTTTCGCGTTATTTATCGAATGAACAAGAAAAAGAAGCTGACGAGCTAATTTCATCGATAACAATTCAGAAAAACTGAAATTTTTTTTGTTTTTCTAGTTATTTATTTATAGATTAACAAATATTTATTTAGTTTTTTTTCGTTAAATTTCGGAAAGTAAGAGTTATTACTGTGCAAACTATTGTCAATTATTGGTCTAGATTTCAAATAAAATGTTCATTAATTCTGTAGGCAAAATTTGATTTGCAGGTAATGTTACACGCATATCTACATTATTGTAACTTTGTCTGCAAAAGCGGGCGAAAAAACGCAAAATCGACGTATAAATTTGCAAACATTCTATTAAATAAATTCCATCATTCCCGTCTGCTAATATCGATTTGAAATTATGGCCGGTATTTTGTTCGACGATTTATTTCATGTTAAAGATATTGATCCGGATGGAAAAAAGTTTGACAGAGGTAAGTCCCCTAAATTAGCAATTAGCAATTTTTCTCGTTTTCATTTCTACTTTTGTGTTCTTCTCTTTAAAACAAACGCTTTTATGCATTAATAGTTGTAGGAAATAAAATCACGTAATTTTGTAAAGTTTGTCCTTTTTGATTTTCATGCGTTTCTACATATATTATTGCGTAACTAGATTGATTACATTCAAATCCAGGTTCGACTTACTATTTTCAAACACACCTGATGAAGTTTGAATTTAGGAGATAAAACTCAATGAATACCAATGAAACAATGTTTTGCACTGAACTTTGTGGGCTTGCTACAGCTACCTGTCCAGTAATCATACTTTTAATGAAATCTTCCATCCACATTCACGCATTTTTTCTGAAAATCAACTACAGATCAGCTACAACGTAGCAATCGGGAACGAAAACTTCGCTTCGCTGTCGTAAATTATTCGCTTGAATAATGTTAGAAATTAGAAAATCATAACGATATCAACCTCTGCAACAACATTTCGCTCAGCGTCTTTTCGTTTCTGTTATTCATTCGTCACCAAGGAACGGAACCCGCCTTTCTGGCTATTTGCCCATTCGATGTGACACGTCAGCTGACGAATTATGAAATCAACAACACCGCAATGCGCTTGCTTATGTCGTTTTTTAGCCAATAGCGAACAGCAAATTATTATCGAACGACGGACATATTTTTATGTTTACAGCCCGCAAGCACTTCTCTGCTCGCAGCGTCGTTCTTTTTTTTTTTAAATGATTTTTTCTGACGGAAAAGGAATTTTTCATCCGTTTCCATAACCTAACGTCTTCCATTATGTCATTGACTGGATTGAGGTTAAAAATTTTCGTGGCACATATTTTGTTGTGCCACTGCGCCAAACTTTGTTTAAAATTAACTTACAAATCGCTATGACTTTCGTCAAGTACATGTTTATTTCCACTTGGTTACAATTTTAAGAAATACATTTTTGAGTTTTTTTTTTTTTTTTTTCAGTATCGCGACTGTTTTGCGAAAGCGAATCGTTCAAAATGGATCTCATTTTGGACGTCAACACTCAAATTTATCCGATCAAATTAGGTAAGAACCCATTTCGCGCTTTGGCTCAAAGTTCAACTGTTGGAATGTTTTTCAAAAAATTTGTCATCCATCCAAAGTTGCGTTAAATGTGACGATTTGTTGGTCATGTTTTTTCTTCGACGGAAGGTTTTTGTTGGCTCGTTATTCGTTTCATGATTGCGCTAATTTTTCGCAATGACGCGTCACACGTTCACTTCGTTGAAGTGTTGACGACGAAACTGTCCTTCATAGTTCACGTGAAAGGGCAACAAATTTGCCTATCAACAAAAAGTCCGTCGCATGTTGTGAATGCATAGTTGTCGTTGTCGAACATCTCGCTTGCGCAGCGTTTTTTTATTTCCCGGAAAATTCTTATTGGCAACGTGGCATTTGCATAGGCATTGTTTTTGCCATTTATCGATCCGCCGTGATGACCGAGCAATTTTTAAAGAATATATAAAGAAGAATCCGATGGACTTCACTCAGTATAAATGTTGACTTGCTAATAACAGCAACGTTTTTGAAAATCGAGTACAGTTATCCTCTTGCTGGCTTATCTTGCTGGCATTGAGCACCATATTACGGGTTGTTCGTTGATTGGTCGGCCTTACTATGGTTTGTTCGCTGATTGGTTTGTCGTGTTATTAGTTTTATTTGTCACTTTTTCGATGTCGATGTTTTGTTACGGTCGCTTTTTGCGGCAGCAGGTCTGCGTCGACTCAACATGTTTTTACTTTCGTAACATATATATATTCAAATATGTGAAATTAAGTCGTTTAAAAAACAAATTTTCTTTTTTATCTGTCTAGACCATTAGGTAAGCAAAAAAATTGCGAGTTTTAAATCTTAAAACTTTTAACAAAGTTCGTCAAGAGTTTTTCGACGTTAAAAAACGTTCGCCAGCAGATATTTTTTGCTTGCGTCGTCGTTCTTATGATAAATCGTTGAGAAAGTGCGTCGTCGTTCGTTGTCATGCGACGTTTTCTGTGTGACAAGCATTTGGCTGATGTTCTTTGTTTGAACGTATTTGCTAGCCCGGTTTCGTCGATCGTTCGCTGCGCTCGCTCGCTTGCTCTCTAGCTTTCTTTGCCAATTTGAATTTTTGCCAAAAGTTACCCTAGGTTATTGGTTTATAAGGATTTTTTTCGCTTTTTTCATTTTCGAGCGCTATTTCACTCGAAACAATTACATTTTGCGCTGTCGATTGGATTTTTCCGTGCTTTTTTTCGACGCGTTCACTGCGAAAGCTGACTGAAGATAGATTTTTGTTTTTTTCTCATTTCTGCAAACTGTTTTTAACGGCGACGAATGCGACGGAACCGGATCTTCGTCGCAAGTTTCAAGTTTGCACAGAGTAGCAGCTGACTGAGCGCCGACGTCCCCACCTTTGGAAGCTGGTTTTTTGTTGCTTTGTTATTGAATGTTTGCATTATTGTGAACTCTGCGCAAACGAATCGCTGTAGGCTTTATTTTCGTTGGCGTTAGTGTGGGAGAGCGAGCATAGGAGCATAATTTTTGGCTGGTTATGACGTTTTTATTTCGTAACCAACTAACTACTAGTTGGCTTGTACCGTCGCCCGAAGTTGTACTTTATTAGCGAACATATTGTCGGATGTTCGCTTCATCCATGAAAAATGACCTCCTGCTCGTATGAAACAGCGTAGAAATTTGTTTTTCGATCTCGTTACCTTTGATATTGACTGCTATTTGTAGAGAACTATAATACTAGATCCGGATTTGCGGATTTTTTGCAGGCGACAAATTTCGATTGCTGTTGGCTAGCACTTTGAGAGAAGATGGATTTACTGACGAAGGCGAATTCGATCCGAACGCTAGTTATCCACGAGCCGACGCTTTTGAATACGTAATGTACGGAAAAATCTATAGGATCGAAGGCGACGAAGTTGGAAGCGGAGAAGGATCTCGTTTGTAAGTTATTTTGACACGCTTTTCCACTTGCTATACGTTGGATAGCGCGAGGTTACGATTTTATGCATTTATTTTGTATTGTATAGTAGCCGGTGGACTATATTTTTGAATTTAAATTTGTCAGTAAATATGATAGGAAACCTGTTTATAAAGTATTATCAGCAATTTGAGCTGTTGTCTTCGGGAATGTTACCATATGTGCACATTATTCATTGTTATATTTGTTTTATTTTTATCATTCTTGCCGTTTTTGCACTTTTTCTCGCTTCTTTTTCGAATCGTGGAGTGTTTCCTTTTGAAATTATGAACTTTCCGTTTCGATTTTGTGTATATTTTGTTTATTATTTCGTTTTCTATCCCCTAGAAACATACCTATATTCTGCGCCATTCGTCGAACGTCAAGCCAGTGCTGCGCGTTGAATACCAGATGTGCATGTTACACAGTTAAGCTAGGGCTGTAAATGCACTTATCTGGTATGCAACGTGTCTGTCAGTCTCACAATAGCCGAAGTGTGGATTATTTTATTAGTTTTGCCATTCGTGTTGAAATTTGTTTTTTATTAGCCATTCAGTGTATTTTTTCTAGCCACAAGTTGCATGTAATTAATGTTTTTCTTTTACTTTCTGGGCAATAGCTGGGCTTGTCATTTGACTCAAACAGTAGCGCATTCGTTTCAGTTGTTTATTATTTTTTGTTTATCTTCGCAGAACAATTCTTGTTTTAACATTTTATTTATGCGCGTTTTAATTCGATGCGAACATATTGCTTGATATGATTTTTGTTTATATACCTTATTTTTACAATCAAGAAAACTGAAACAAGCATTTGCATCTTGGCAGTGTAGTTAGCTGGTTGTCGGCATTTGAGTACAACGGCTAATCGCACTGCCCGGACGCTATGTTTATCTACATCATCGACTCGACAGCAAGATTTTGTTTTTTCTGAAATGTTTATTCCGATGTTTAATGCATTTGCTGAACATAAGCTATTAATTCCGCAATATATTAAAAAACCTGTTGGTATTCTACATTACATTGTGTGCTTGTTTTTTTTTGTAGGTCGGCTTACGTTTCATTCGGCGGATTGTTGATGAGACTGCAAGGAGATGCAAACAATTTGCACGGTTTTGAATTGGACGCTCACATTTATTTGTTGATGAAAAAAGTCCCGTATTAATGTTGATGTGACAATTTTTACTGTTCTTTTATCGTTTAAAATGATGCGATCGTTTTCTCGAATAAACACTGTAAAAACCGTCATAAGTATAACAAATTGTAGAATGAGAAAGGGACTCGATGACTTGTCAGCACAAGTAAAAAACAAGAAAAACTGTATAAAAACATCATACAAGGCAACCGTTATGTAATTGAACGTTTTTTAAAAAAATTTCAGCATTATTGAAAACATCTTTCCTATTTTCTTGCATTTTGAAATTTTCGCTTTGAATGGAATTATTATCGAACCAACCGAATTCCGTATGTTCGTGCGAAATTCCTAACGGTATATCTGTTGGTAATCTTGCTAGCCAAAATTTTATCTAAAAATTGAAAATACCAGCAATTTTTTATTTTTCGCGCGCCAAGCTGTACCACTTACCGATTTATCTTTGCTGGTAATTATCTGTTTCATTGGCACGACACATTCAAATCCGTCAATTATTTCGAAATCTTTCGGCTCTAATCCGGTTTCTTCTTTTGTTTCTCGAAAAGCCGCCGTTCGTTCGTCCTCGCCACGTTCCAAATGACCTTTTGGCGGCGACCATCGTGCGCTTCTGGACGATTTTAAAAGCAAATATTCGATGTTTCCTCGATTTACGCGATAAATAACAAAACCCGCGCGTCTACAGACCATTTTTGAAGATAAAAACGAAAATTTAGAGAACGATTTGCAAACCACAGAAAAATAAGGAAAAGGCGGTAATTTTTAAACAATTTCTTTACTTTACCGTACGAATATCAAAGCGACTGAAAACTGCTTCCTCCACCATTATGATTTTCTTGTCATTATATAGCAAGAGTTACATGACTGATGTGTCAGAACAAATTTCGAAATACTGTTTTTGGAACGCCTTTTAGATATGAATAAAAGACCTCACTGCGTTGAAAGTGAGTCATGTTTACTTTTTAGGTTTACAATAACCTTTTACATGTTGCTTATAAATAAAATAATAATCAGTTTGGGGGTTTGCACAAATTATAATGTTTTGTCGTGTTTGCTGAATATCTTGTTGCAGTTCTGTTTTCTAATTTCAATTAACAAAAAAAGGATTTTACTCGTTAACAAGCAACTTTACGCCAAAATACCTCATTAATAACAAAGTAATTTCAAAGTAGTGTTATATAATGACATTAAAAATCAAACATTATGTCATTTTTTATTCCCATCAGCAAGCATTCATTTTTTCTCTCATTTTCGGTGCACTCGCTTGTTTCACAATTCCATCGCTAACCATTCGATATTGTTGCCGCAGTGGTTCTTGTTCTTGCTCTTGCTGTTCATTATGGACATCGTACAAAGTTTCACTAAAGCCAGCACGATCTCCAGCGCATTGACTCATACGTCTAACATCATTCACCATAATTGGGATAGCAGGATCGGAAGCGGACGATGCAAATATAAAATTGAATGGTAGCTTGTCTTTTTCGTTTTTCCGATATTTCATCTTGTTCATGAATTCTTGAAATAGCCTGCAAACAAAGACTGGTGCTAACTAAGTTAATCAGCAGTTGCAAACAATTGATTAGATGCTAGTATAAATGAGATCTGGAGAATCAGTGATATCGGGCAAACAATAGCCAGAACATAAAATCAACCCACCAATCATAAATGAATGACAAAAGGATGTTACTAAAGTTCTACCTGAACATTAACTCTGTAACTAATATGTCGCCCGTATGACCGCTGATAAATCTCATCAATAGAACCCCGTCGGAATGTAAAGCTTTGGATACGAATCTTTCGACTAATTTTCGATCGTCTGGTGAGTTGGTCATTTGGGCGCCGATGCGCAAATATTTATGAATAAATCTATATCTGCAGTACGACGGAATTAACGTGAATACCCAATAGACGAGGTTGATTGATATGCATATGCCGACGAAACACAACCAAAACCATAAAAATAAATAAATCTTTTCGTTGAACATGTTTATCATAAGTACACCTAAATAAATATTTAAATGGAGGTTCCTTTAACCTAAAAGCTTATTTCAATAAGTGATAAAATTTTTAACTTACACTGCACAGTATAATGATGATTATTGCCAGCCAGTTGACGAACAGTAAAATCGCACAAAGTGACTCGAGGAAAATGTCCTGAAACAAGAGTTCCATTTCAACATTGCTAACTGTTAAAAAAGATTAATTTTAGCAGTCGCTAATAACAGACATGAATTACTATCTTTACTGTAGATAGAATCAAGGCAATCATAGACAGTGACTGTTTCTATCTGAAATTACCTGATTCTATCCATTCTTTGCCTTGAATGACATCCCAAAATACTTGAAAACCCCAAGCCGAGTAATTCGTATTGAAAAATGCATTCAACATATAAAACTGACCGACCACGTTTAGAATGTATAAAATTTTCGTAAATATATATAGGCAGGTTAAATACGAATTCGCGCGTCCGCAACGGAAACAGAACAATTGCCGAAATTCATTGACGCTTCCCAAAGCCGACTGTAGTCCCAATGAGTCTTCGATGTATTTAGCCAATGTTTGCAAGATTTTCTTACGCTTTTCATCATCGGCGATTTCGGCTTCAGCGGCCATTTTTAAAATCGATTTTACATTAATACCTGTGCATAGAAATCTCTCTCATGTATTTTTGCATTTTTATAACTAGTAGACAAGTCCCTATATTAGAGTTCAGTTCGCACAAAGTTTCTACAATTTTCATCAATACCTAACATCGAAATTGTGAAATCAGCTAACATGATAAACTCCCTCCCTAAGCACGCATAGACATTATTAGTTACAGCCATCGACAGTATATGAATTAAACTGAGAGCTACCTGATTGCCAATTTAGCATCTTCCATATCAAATTCGGCAAGTAGAACATCAATGCTTGCAGCGCCAAAATTACCGGCACCCATTGATAATAATTGATCTTCTTAGCTCTATCGCGATTTTTTTCAATACTTTTGTAGTCGAATGGTAAGTAGTACGTATTCGATATGAAACAGTAACTTTCGGCGTATTGGTCCCAACTTTTGTGAAATTCGGCTGAAAACCTGAAATGCGTTTGAATATCTAAAATCGAGAACAAACGTCAAAGTTTCAAAACGCTTACCAACATTGGATTGGATTACCGACGTACTGTTTCGCACTGACCAAAATTGCCAAAAAAAGCAATATTAAAGTACTATAATAATACATCAATCGATCGACGAGATCATCGTAATATTGTGTATGAATTGCTTTCAAAGCGCTGTCCAAAAACGGAATCATATCTTTAAGGCGAGTTTAATGGCGTGTGAGCACTAATTGTGAGCAAAATTTCGGGTTAACCCGGGTAAGTAAATTAAATGAATTTTATCGAGATCAAAAGGCAACGGAAGTTGAGGAAGAATTAAAGCACCGAGAAGCTGTTCAAATAGAAAAAAATACAATATTAGGAACAAAAACACTAACTTTCAAAAGCAAGCGCTATTGGTGACCGATTTTGGTAAGAATCGCAAAAAATAACGAGAATAAGTCAAAATAAAATTATTACAAAGCGTCGCAGAGAGCTTCGAAAAAATTCCAAAAAATGTTTCTACGTTTTAGTCGACCCAACCCGAATGAGGCTAATCGATAACCAAATCATACCCATAAAGTCATTCAAAAAAAACAAAATGACTGTTTTCGGGATCGGCTAGCGTAAGTCTCGAATAACAAAACAAGCAAAAATTTCATCAACGCGATTTCCACTTACAAGGCTGACGCAATCGTGCGCGCCATTTTAGGAAGGAAAATTTGCATGGAACAGTTTCCTACTATTTGGCCGTGTTTCTAAAATTGTACACGTCATCACAGCGAAAATGTTTGAAAGTGTGCCGGTAATTGCTTGCAAATGTTAACTTCCTGCAAGTAAAAAAGTTTGCGTTTCCAACATGTTGAAAATTCTTGTAATCTAAATTAAATTTCCTGAAATAACATGTTCAACAAAGTTAGCATAGTACACTACGTTCCATAAGTTTGGAATCACCTGTGCAAGGAGCTGACTCTCGCGTTTGAAATGAGTGCTGAATGTCAAACATAAACAATTTGCATGTGACAGTGTAATATCAGTGTAAAGTGTAGCTTTTTCTGCGGTTATGACGTAGAATCGAAGAATTTTGTTATGGTCTCACAATTTCAGAAAATCTTTGCTTTAAGTAGTTTATATTTAATTATTTTCGCTTATTATATTGTTGTACAAAATGGATGGACTAGCCAGTACAGAAGGAAGTAAACACAATTTTATTTGTTTGGAAATATCTCTAGCAGAACCCAGGCGTCCTATGGAGGTGTCATAGAGATCACACTGGAAAATAGCAGATGACCATTATTGACCAATGGTGATTTTCTGGTCTATTTGATTGATTTTGCACAATACTTTCTTTCCAATTGTACTAATACAGTCATTTTTGCATCCAGGACGTAAGAAATGTCGATCTAATATATCACTGGTTACAGCTGGTCGTGTTCTTGCACTCACAGACGCTGGTTGTCACAATGCAAATTACAAATTAAGGCTTTGCGAACAGATGATTCCAAACTTATGGAACGTAGTGTAGAGTGTTCCTGGATTGCATAATCATCAATCATCATTTAATCAACAAAATTTTTCTGAAATTCTTGTTTCCACTGTTTGTGCTTGTTTACTAAATCATAATCGTTGACAGTTGTTTTGGGTGTGTGTGTGTGTTTGGTTTGTCGCTTTATTTTATTTTGAGGGTGCATAACAGTTTAGAACTGCAGTATTTTCAAATTGTAGAAGTAAAATAATCACACATAGTGCACAGAGCTGCAAATAAAACACTAATCGCTGATTTCGAAATTCATTTTTACTCATCCAGTTTATCTGGTTTGTGAATTTAATGTATTGTACTTTTATTTTTTTGTTCGAAAACAAACAAGGCTCGCGCTTTGTCATCGAAGGATGTAAAACCAGAAATTATTATAGAAATATTAATTTCATTTCCATCAATACTTCCACATCAAAAGTATGCAGCGCACATCGAGCGAGTTACAAATCCCTTCTAATAAATCAGACATCCTTTTGCTCAGTCTCAAGGGTGGTTTAGTCATCTAGTGGTCTCATGGTAGGTCGAGACAATGGATAAACAAATTTTTAAAATACTGTCCTTCGATATTGGCTCATCTGTCAGCATCTGGCTGCCATCCAATGCCAACTTTTTTGCCGCAGTCTAATAAAAATTTTGTAATGTATAATGTCATCCAAACCTTTCTACTAAAGGTCGTTTGTCATCGACTGTCTGTCTCTGTGTACGCGATCGTAATTTTTGCAACCTGTTTCGAAAAAGTTTATCCGCCGCCTCGTCACCGCCTTGGGTCGTTGGACTTTTGTTGATGTTTGAAACAGATTTTTGCCAAGTTCATCACTATAACTTTCTCTTCTATACCTAACTCTTTAGTTTAAACAAATTTTCTAGCCATCCCCTATCGTTGCTCGCTGTACCAGTTTCGAACACGAGTTTACTTTGCAGAAGCGGTTGATTGTTGAAGTTTAGTCGGAAGAGAGGAAAGCCAACTGGCTGGGAAAAAATGTTAATAAATAATTTACCGGACGAACTTTTGCGTCAGATATTTTTAAATTTACCAATCGAGCAACGATTGTTCTACATTTCAAACGTGTGCAAAAGATGGAAATACTTGATGCCTTACGAGGACTTCAGCGAAATTTGCATAGAAACATTTCACGAGCGAGTATGTCGCTCAGGTACTTGGTGTTCGTTGAAAACAGCGGGAAAAGATAAACAACTGGTAAAGTTATGGTTGAAACATTTTTTGAAATGTGTTCTACCCGTTTACGGATATTACGTGAAAATGATCGATTTCAACTTCGTCAAGCACAATATTCATCGGCTCCTCATCGATGACGAAATCGTTCAGCTGTTGCAAGAAAACTGCCCTTCGATCGCTGGACTCAACTTGTTGAATTGCGACCTAAGTCTGAAATCTGTTTTCGAGTTAACGAAACTTCGTTCGCTGAAACGTTTATCGGTGATCGACGATTGGAAATTCGAAATCGCAAATATTTGGAAATTTTTGAACCTAACTCATTTCGACAGTCACATGTCGCGACCGTTCGGCAACGTCGCCAAGCCCGAAGAACTGATTTCCATTAAAACAGATATCGGTTCGAATTTCTTTCTCAACTTGCATATTTTTTGCGCGCGATATTCGAACGTGCAAAAGTTGATAATAAAAAATTGTCGATGGGTATCGCCGGAGAATTTCAGTTTAATTGGTCGACTGAGTCAATTGAAAGTTTTACATTTAGAGTTGCAAGACGATTTGTTGCACAGCGACGAAATCGGGGACATCTGTCGAGGCTGCCGATTCATCGAAGAACTGTCGATCAGCTACTTGCAGCCGAACACCGGCGATAATATAAATTTGAACTCTTTAAAGTTGTTGACAAACTTGAAAAGTTTGTATTTCAACGTCGAATTTATTTACGGCTATCAATTGGCTGTTATTGCAAACATTAATCGATTGCAACGATTGGAGATCTGTTGCACGAGATTTCAACTGTTGGAGCACTTCGACGAACATTCATCGAACTTGTGGCCAAATTTAGAATGCGTTTCTATTTTTTGCATAAGCGATTCGCAACCCGGCGAAAATGATTGTTCTTCGCTGTATCGTTTATTTTTAAAAAACTCGACGCGTTTACGAACAGCTGGTGTTGTAACGTCGTCGTTCAATCAAACGGCGAGCATTGATGCGAACATTTTAAATGACTATTATTTTCAATCCGGTTCCACGATAAACTTCCTAACCGACCTTCAAGTTTGGTTTGAAGATTCGAAAAGCGTCGTAGAATTTTTTCAACGAAAAAATTTCGATAAACTAAAAACTTTGAATATCAACGGACTTGCAACAATGTCGCACCAATCAGCGATCGACTTGTCCCGATGTTGCCCAAATCTGGAACGATTAACGATCAGTAAAACTGTCGAAGTGTCAGTGGAAATCGTCGCTGAACTGTTGCAACTTTGCAAAAACATGAAACATTTCAAAGTCGCAGCTAAATTAATACATCTGCCGACCGAAGACCTCATGTTCGAAATCGGCTTTCATCCAACATTGAACAAATTCGAATATCTCAATCTTTTGCCAGCTTACCACTTGAGCCATTTCAAAAATGTTATCTTAGGTAGAAAGCAATTGCTCGTCGATGGCATACAATTGCATCCGATTTACATCGAAGCTGTTGGTACTTTTTATTTGCCGAACGATGTTCTGCTTGACTTGAAGTCGTTGTTGATTTGTTTTACAAATGTTTATTTAGTTGAAACTAAGAGTCGGTGCTCGCAATAAAGTTTGTTGCACAAGTAAATCAGCGAAATTGCGTTCGCAACGTTGTTCTTATGTCAGTTTGATGTTTTCTTATTCGGCGAAAATGATAATTTTGTATTACTAAATGAAGTTGAAAAAAAATCATTTTAAATTGAGTCGTAAAGTGGGCATGAAAATCACTCTCGGTGTCTGAGGTCGCGGTGATCGGTCGGTTCGGGTGTTTGTCTTTCAATATGCGGTGGCGCGCCTGCTCGATTATTTGTCCTGTTAACTTGGAACGAAATCACACCGATTCATTGCGACGAGCACAAGAATGACATCCCGATATTGGTCGATACAACCGAAATCAATCAGCCATGGTTTCGCCAGTTTGAACGATGCAAGCAACAATTAGTCTGACATTTCCGACATCGATTAGGAATGATTGCGGACCGCTCGACATTGACAAGACAGTTGACCAATGTTTCGATGAATGTCCGAAAGGTTTGGATCCGAAAAACAGCATTTTCTTCATCTGTAAAATTTCTTCAAAGTAAAATTATAATCCTTTTGCTACTTCAATTTTCGTCTGTGTGACTTTCCATATAAGAGACTATATCTGCTTTATCATTTTTCAGATGCTAGTCCTCGCACGTTTGAAATCAACGATAAAGTCGAAAATGCCCTTCAAAATCTTCGAAAAATGAAATTATCTCATTTCGTGATTATTTACGTATTCCGACAAGATCGAAATTCAGCAGAAAACGAAGCTTACGCTAAAATCAGCCAGTGGAATACCAAAGTCAAAACGACGATGTTCAATTTCACTTCCATCCAGCAAATGACAAACGATTTGACAGTTTTGATGTCCAGTTCAAACGATATTCAAGATTCGACGTCCACTAAAAATACTATCAAAATTCATGAAACGGCGAAAAGTCAAGCGGTCGATGCTGTTGGTCAAGAATCAAAATCGATTGCCGCAATATTGCAGAATGCCAGCGCTGCGGTGAGCATGAACACAACGCGCACAAGCGTTGAAGAAGCAAATCTGTGGAATGAAAATCACCCCGATGCCTTGCAACAAAGTACTGCAGTCAAGATTGAACAGACAACGCCCTCAAAAAGTATCCTCCAAATCCAGAAACGACCACGCTCATCAAAGAAACTAGCATTAGAAGGGAGAAAGCAGAAGCGCCGTATTTTGTTCGCGTAGCGTCCCGAATTAGCCATGACTTGCAACAAAGCAGTACAGTCAAGAATAATGAAACAGAGCAATCGAAAACAGCTCGTCCAAAACCTGTAGCGACCACGTTCAGCAAAGCTTCTTTCACCGATAAAGAAAACTCCTCGCATGTTGAGAGTGCTAAATTCAAAGCCGCTATGCAAAATTACACCAATCCTCAGCTACTCAACAGCGAATTCATGGAAAATATCAAGCAAGAATTAAAGTCCAACCGTAAATCGAAACTGATTGAATCGCCGAAAGGTCGAGTGATCGGAGCGCAAGACAGTACTCTGGAACGAGACGCGCAATCGTCGAAAGTTAGCTCAACGCCACAAACAATCGCTACAGTTAAAAAAGCATCGATACCGAAAGGTAACCGTCCAAGAGCGGTCCAGTGTAGCACCAAAAAAAAAACGTGATGAACGATCGTTTGGTACAAAACATGGTGCCATTATCGCAGGAGGTTTCCTCGGAGGACTGGTCTTCGTCGCACTTATCGTTTTCATCCTTCTATTCGTGACCAGGCGTGGTCTGAATAGCGGAAAAGAAACAGTCAGTGGCAAGAAGAAAGGCGACCAAGATTTGGCGAATCAGATTCCAGTCACCAGTTGTTTTGTCTCCAGATGGCTACCATCTCAAGATGCTCGATGAAAGAGAAAAAGATATCGACGTCTATCTTACTTCTCGAAGCCAATATCCAGGACTAACCGGCAAAGACATCTACCCGACATCACGCAGCCAACAACAAGGAAAAACGGACAGACAACGATCTACGATTTCCGTAAAACCTTCAAGTACGATATCCGCTCATCCGTCGATCACCGAACAAAAATCAAATCAGTCTAAAGTTGAAATGTCGCAAAGTGATTCGAAAATGTTAGTCAGTCTCGAAGCAACAGCCAAATTCAAGAAGCTGAAAAGTCGTCCGCGTCAACGAAAACAAGGCAAAGATTGGCAAAGCAGCCTCAGCGTCGAAGGAAATGGTCAAGAAGCATCGCCAACAACTAACTAAATAAGTGTTATTGTTCTTCATCCATAATGTTTGACTGCTTTGTTTTGTCCAAATATGTTACTAGTTCGCCATGGTATAAGTTAATTTCTTGTCTTTGTCTTTTATTAAAATGTTGAACAAATAGCTTTGTTGGTTTTTCTAACAAAACCAGAAAATGCAAGATATAACAGAAAGGTCAATATGAAACAGTAACGAAAAAATTGGATAAACTGTTACAAAAAATTTTAAAGCATTTAACGCATAAGAGCAAGAAAACATTAAATTTTAAGGATAAAATGGAAACGCTATTTGTCAAATAATTCAATTGTGACCGTCATACAGATAGTTAACAATAGAATGGCAGGCCATTTTTAAAAATTCGATAAAATTTAATATCAACGCTCATTTAAAAAAAGACAACCAACTTTCGTCAAAATTGTAAGCGCATTCGCATTGAAGTTGTTTTTTGCACGAATCGTCATGAAAATACTGACAAAAATCAGCCGAAATGCAATTGTAACACATGGAGACATCGCATTTCAGACAGCCGTAGAGTAGAGACTCGTAGAGATTACCGTAGAGATTACATTTTGGACAGCATAACTTTATGGAGACTTGAGAACGACAAACGAGATCATGCTTGACATATTGCCTTTCCGATCTGTTGGCTTTAGCTTCCAAAACAGCCGAAACGACAGCATCGGGAACTCTGCTTTTTCGTTTCAGGACTTCCGATACTGGCAAGTTAGCAGCGATCCGACGAATGCAAGCTGAAGCAGCATCCTTGTACCCGAATTCAATTGACGCTTCCAAAAAAGGAAAAGTTTCCGCCGGTTTCTTTTCAGCTAAATACGTGATTATAAAAGTGGCGCAACGTTGTTTCAAATTTTGCAAGCTAAATTCATCGGCCAATTTCATCCTGATCAGGTAATTGCCGTAATCGACTTCCTTCTCATTGAGGTAATTTATGCAAACTTCCTTGAGACACTCCGCGTTATATTTGTCGGCTAATCGTAGAATCGATTCGATATTTTCGTTGTTGATTTTCGAATTTAAAAACTCCGTGCAACGATATTTTAAATTATCTATGTCGTATTCGTCCGCGAATTCAAGCATGAGTTCGACGTTGTGGTCGTCGATTGCTTTTTGTTTAGGGTAACAGAATATGACGGAAAATAACTCAATAACGCCTTCAACCGATTTTCCCGGTAGTTCGACGCAATTTTCGTATTTTTCTTTAAAATCGCCGTAAAACATTTTCTGGAATACCGGACTGAACATCGTCAAAACTTCTTTCGATACCCAAAGTTTATGATTTTCGACGATCAAAGCCACATTTCTATCTTCACTAGAGGAAGACAGCAGACATTTCAAAGTTGCCATCGTGGATTTGAATTCAAATGGTGTTGTCGTTCGTTAATCGAGCAAAACAAATCTCGAGATCAATGGTTGGTCATAAGTGGGTCAATGAAACAAAAGATTGTTAAGGTTATTTATTGAGTTTAGTGAAAGGGGTGTGTTTCTCGCTTGCTCACACACAATAATAAACTAAACTAAACGTCATAATATACAGTAACGACCCCACGTAGCTTTTAATAGAATAAGCTAATCTCTAATATTGCACATATATATGATCAAGATCAACTACTTTTAGTTGCAAAGACTTTCTGTCATCAAATCTATCCTTGTTTCTCCGTTGCTTTTCTATTAATTGTATCACATAGTTACTGAAAGTTAGTTAGATCAGGAGAGAAACGGCGCTCTCTAGTAAATCCGAAAGTCCGAAAGGACAGTATAAACAATAAACTGGGCGCCGTTTACCGTTTAAAGGCTCCGATTAATTTGTTGTTTCGACTGTTTTGAAAAAGTTCATGAAAATTCATAATATAAACATTTTGGCACGTAACTCAACTCATTGAGGCAACACTCATTGTCAATGTTTTTAAATTTGCTTTGACAATTACTCAAAACGCAATCTCGAAATTCTGGCATTGCCGACGGCGTTCCGAAGAAAGCGTCAGATTTTTGTAACGATTCTCGTTGCGCTATATTTTGTAGCAAGTCGTCGTTTGTTTGACCCATGATGATGCTTCCTATTGTAACTGGTAAAGTTGCTTTCAATCTTTTGCCGCATTTAACTTGTATTGAATAACCAATTTCGATTAGAGACGAATGTAACAATGACGGCGGAATTGCTGGAATTTTCAATTTGAGGCTACATTTTTTGCAGCCGTACGCTTCTATTGGACACTGGTCAGCAACTGAACAAATCGCAAAGGCCACTTCTTTGAAACCGGTTTCGTCAGTTTTCGAAGCTTTTCCAATAAATTTTACAGTTTGTTTCAACGCAATTTCCACAGATAAGATTGGCTTCGGTCGCTGGTTATCAATTACGAAATACACCGTGACTATTTCTCCTGGCACAAATCCAGTCTTCGAAAGGCTGCATTCCATTTGCTGTATTCCTTGTCCGGCTATACAGAAAGTCTTGGTAGCCCATTTATCTCTAGCACAGTAGGACAAATTCAAATTTTTGACAAAATTCAGATCAATCGGAGAAATCACTGTGAATAGCTTTGAACAAACTATTCGTTTCTTTTCCGAATGGATTAACGTGGCTTTGCACCAAAATCGGATATAACCATGCGATCCTTCGTAAGATGAAGGCAGCTTAACAGGTAAACAGAATAGTATTGGAAATTCGTGCTTTCCGATGTTGAATATCTTTTGCGACGAATGCACGACTTCATCCAAATGAATTTCATTACCATTATAAGATAAGCTGTGTCGTTTGTCAATATTTTTGTTGAAACTCGTTTGAGCCTGGCACTAAATCAAAAGATATAAATTAGCTGGTGACGTCACGATCTACGTGGCTACTTTCGACAAGCTATCCAGCACGTTCATGACTTGAATTGATTTTATGAATAATTGAAGATGTTTGCAATCACCTGAAATTTTATTACTAGTTCTCCACTAATCGGTTGAACTAAATTGAATGCAATCTTTCCGCTGACGAATTGTCCAGTGAAATAAACGTCTTGGTCGTGATCCAAACTTAATTCCATGATTTTGCTGAATAGAATATTAACTTCGGTGATATTGCAGTTCAGCTGTCGCTGTCAAACAAAAACGATTACATAATTTTAATAAAGCGAGTAAGATTTTAAAAATGCGCACTTTGTCATGCTGATGAATGTTTTTCTTTAAACAACAAGGCGCCTACTGGATTTTAAAAATCTCGACAAATTATACATTGCATGGGGGGACTAAGAGCCACGACCGACTGGGGTCTCGATTGACTGGGGAAAACTTTTCGACGTTCTCGAGAAGATGGGACCGCTGAATCAACATAATTTTTAATAGCACGGCAAGCACACCTCCTTTTGTAAACTTTTAGTTTTTCGAAAATCTGCGGAGGGCGTATTTCCAACTTCAAGAGGAAACCGTTCGAAAATTGCGTCTCGTTTAGCGAAAAATTTGTTTTACTTCCAACACACGAAAATATGATGAAATCTACCAGCCATTGTCGGTCGATTGTTTTTCTTTCATGAATGAAAGCATTTGAACAGGTTTTTTCAGAAAAACAGCTTAAAATAACAAAACCAGCAGTAAAATCAGACAATGAGAGAAAATCTTTTCAAAAGATTACATACTTTCTGCATAATAACCGCTTAAATATTGTTTGAACATGACTATTAATTGACCTCACGATTCGGACGTTGCACATAGAAGATAATGAAGATTCTGCTGTTTTCAAAACAGAGACCCAACATTCACTTTCCAAACTTCCTACTTTGATTGATTTGTAAACACAGACTCAGCAGCGTTGACCATCGGTTTTCCTCGATGAAAAGTCGTTTTTTGTTTGTTGGAAGCTTGTTCCTGCTCGTTTTTCTATTGCATTCGACTTAAATGAAAACTAATTTACTTCGACTTCTAACATTTTATTGTTCTCACTGTCGTCGGAATAATTACAGTATGAAAATCGTACTGTACCATTATGTGAAATGACTTGTCGAGCAGTGAAAATTGCTCTGTAAGCTGCATCTATCCGAACACATACACTGCAAATCGTGGGTTCAAATAACCGCCTTGCAAGGCAAAAAACATGGTCTGCAAAAAAACTGTTTTCTTTATCGCAATGCAATGTAGCAGAGTGTATTGGTTATTGCGAAATTTCTTTGCTTGTAAATTTTACTCGCGCACTATTTGTTTGTTATTTTTTGCCTCAAACCGTTTGGTACTATGGCTAACAATAGCTTTGTTTTTATCGCCATCGTGAATAACGAAATTGCGCTATCCTTGTTGAAAATCAAAGGCTCTGGGTATCCAAAGAAGTTTTAGCTGTGTTTAGTCCGGTTTTCAAACGAATCTTTTACGGTTCGTTCAGGTAAAGTAACACAAATTACGTAGAACTTACGGGCAAACGTGTTGACGACATTGTCGAATTGCTTTCCTGCTTATTTTCTTATCCTAATCAGAAAGAATCGACGCTGAAGTGTTGAAATATTGCTTGGATTCGCCGATGAGCATAGTAGTATCGAAAATCTCGAAAATCGCTGTGTTACGTTTCTAAATTCGAAACTCGACGATGAAAACGTCCAGTGGACCCTTCGCTTAGCCGAAAACTATGACAGGCAATTTCTCAAAGATTATTGCGTTGGCTTCCTCAGCGATAGCGAAGTTTATCATGAAACAATGAAGTCATGATGAAATTGGCCAACGAATTAACTTGGAAAGTTTGAAACAACGATGGGCTGATTATATCTCAATGGTAGTTGGAGAATTGTATGACATCGGTGATCCTGCCAGTCTTCCTGCGTTGGAGTTTAACAGCTGTGTGGTACAGGTGTCAAGATGCTGTGAAACGTTGCATTCGTCATATTTCTGCTTGCTTGTCGGTATCCCAAGTAACGAGAATGAGGAGCCGTTTGTCGTCATTCGTTGTTGCGGCTGTATTAGAAGCTAAGGCAAATCGGTCTGAAAAATAACATCACCAACCGCAATCGGTGGCCATACCGATACATACTACCAAGCGTTTTCAATGTCGTAAATGTAAGGGTCGATTCGAGGGTATTTACTCGATGTGCTTATTGTGCTGCTGATGATTTTTGCACTCATTTTCATTCATGCGACGGGCTTTACAACGATTGCGAATGTGGTTATGATTTTGACGAAGTACGTGTGTCCCAAATGTAACGATATCGTGGTAGCACGCTAATATGTTTTTTCGATCGCCTGCCTTCGTTTTTATGAGGCCATAATTGATGTTCATTTACAATGCAATATTTGATTAATTAAATAAATATAAATATGAATAAAAATTCGGATGAATAATTGTTAAAGATAGGAGCTGTTTAAGACGATTACATTGGATAGCATCATGGATAGATTAACAAACAAGATAAATTTGTCTATAGCATTTCACTGACCTAGCTTCTATCCTTGAGAGTAGAGTTTCAGTTTTTGTTTGAAATAAAATTGGCAGAATTTTCCAAAGAAACACACCAACAATCATTAGTCTAAGTTTACATTTTCGAAAATAGTCCCGAGGGTGACCGACAAAGATCGAACGGTTTTTAGCCGTGTTAATTATACATTTCACTCAAATTCGTCCTCCTCAAAAATGCTTCTTCAATATTTTTGTTTTCTGCAAAAAAGATTTTTTGCTCCTTTCCCGCACTGAGGATTACCGGGCTAAATGACATTGGAAAAAAGGAGAGAAACAGTTTAATTAGATCGGAGCAATTGTCCGTTTCTACTATCATCGCAATTTTGTGCCGATGTTTGATTTAGATCCTATTCCTTTGCCAAAGAGCCATTAAACAAATGAATTTTCGGGCAGCGAGGTTTTGTACTTCATTTGGTAATAAGGGAAGAGTCGTCGGATATGTGCGCGTTCTATTTTTTTAAAGTCCAATATAAATCTGCAACATTTTTAACGCGGGACGGAAAAGAATCTCAGCCGGAAAATTGACCAAACATCTATTCGCCTTTATCTGAAAATTGTTTATTACTATCAAAGGAATATCAGGTATAGAAGAAAAAAATCGAGGAATAATATATGGCTTCGCAAATGATCTTCGATCGATTTAACATGAAATTTGCATTACAGTTTTTATAACGTGCTGCAGAAAACACATCTGCACTGCTCTCAAGTCATTTTTTTGCTTTCTAACGGGCTAGTTAGCAAGTTAGACTGACTTACACATGACTTGATTTCAATGCTTCTTACACACTTCTCCTGTTAGATCGGCGTATCATTGCTGTAAATTTCAATCATTTTTCAGATATCTAAAAGATATGCCCAACGATACTTCCTCGTGTAGAACCGAGTTTATGGAATACATATTCATGTGGGTAACCGCATTTTGTGCTCCGTGCACGATTTTATTCAACGCTCTCGTGCTGTACATAGCTTACAGGTTCATAGACTTACGTATGAAATTGAATCAGATTTTCGTCGTAAGCATGACCGTCGCCGATCTAGTGTACGGTATCACTTTCATGGCTACTCGACCGTTCGTCGATTTCATTCCCTATTGGCTGTGTCGCCCGTATTACGCGGCCAGTTGGCTTTGCCAAATATCGTCGACTTTGTTTCTTTTGTTTTTAAACATAGATAAATTTATCAGTTTGACATTTCCGCTTCATTATCACTCGATTGTGACCGAACGCAAAGTCTACTTGCAAGTGATCATTAGCTGGCTAGGCATAGCGATCTACGCGATCACTTCCACCTTCGAACCTTTTCTGTATATCGTACCTTCGATCTGCGCCGAATGCGAAGTAAATATAAATCCTCATTATTATGTGTTCATGATATTCATGTGCTACATATGCCCAACGGTGATTTCCGTGATCATCAGCGTATACATATTTGTCTTGGCTCAGCACAAAACTCGCTGGGCGCCCGATTTCCCCGACAGCAAAGTGGAACATCGTCGCGAAAAACGGAGACTCTACAAGAGGATTTTCTTCGTGTTCAGCTCGACAGTATGGACGGCGTTCACGTCGCTACCGTACAGATTCGGTTCGTGCGCCGTGTGGCTGTGCAACCATTTCAACCAAGCCGAATTGTTAAATCGCACATCTTTCGATCGAAATTCAAATTTCAGCTTTGCGCTGTGGTCGGATCCGTCGTTTATCGATATAGAATATGATTTTAACTCGACATATTTCAATTCCACTTGCTTATCTAATTGTTCGTCGGCGACCAACTATACAAAGCCGAACGCGGAATATTATAACCCTTGTCGAAGTACCACCACAAATTATTTAGTATGGTCTTTCTTGATCATTTTACCATTCGGATCGCTCGGCAACCCATTGATAACGATTATCACTCAACGAGCGTATCGACAACGAGCGCTGTTTTTGTGGAGCTTATTTTTGAAACGTATTCATTGTCCGAAAATTTGCATACCCACGTTTTACATCGCCGTGAGAAGAAAGTCGAAATCGGAGGACGAAAGTACGAAAGTCATGGAATTGCTGCCCGACGAGCCGCTGCTGATGCCGCCCGTCAAACGGGTCAGTAAACAAAGCGTTTTTGAATTGATGTGATTCTTTTGACTTATGTTTTGATTTTTCGACTTTTCGTGACTGTTTGATGTTTCTGTCACTGTATGTTGATTATGCGGCACGATTTTCGCTTTTCGTCGAATTGTCGCTTTTTAGCACATTTTTTTAGAATAAATCTGATTTATCTTTGATGTTTGTTAATTTCAGCGCGAAACTTTTCCCGTCGATGCACCTGATGGACATCACGCTTGCAATGAATCAGCCAAATCTTCTCGACAGCGTTTTAATGCTTACTGACAGAATGATTTTTTAAATCCAATTTAGAACAATAATAAAATTTCATTAAATTAAATCCGACCGAAATTTCTTCTTCTTTCGCGTTTTTTTATGGAACTTGATGAAATTCGAGCTTACTATGTCGCTCATGTACATATAATATATTTACTATGTCTTTGTGTGTTAAAGATATTTACATAAAACTCATTTACAAAATTAAATTTGATCAGGTTAAAACAAACTGGATTCAAAAATAGCGCTCAAAGCTTTTTATAGTTTGAGGTTTGGCTTATACGGATAAAATGGCGGATCGGATGTCCAGATCATTATTCAAATAAAAAGCTTATGTTTAGATTTGAAAAGTGTAAATTTGACGCTAGTTACGTGTGTAAAGTGGTGACGACCATTTTAAAAATAAAGCATGCTCGGTTGTGGTTGACTCAGTTTTCAATTTTAGCCGTTTTTTAATACTAATGTCGAGAAAATTATCAAATTTTTAAAACAAGAGTAAATTTTGTTTCTCTTTTTTCTTTTGGTGAACAACGAAGTTCGCGTAAAAGTCGCGCGGCTTTCTTGAAACCGGCAGTTGCGACAGGTGCAGCGATAACAGCACGTTTTTGTTTTTATGCTTTTTGCGACAAAAGCGAATTTTTAACATCGAAATTTTCCGCTTTGGCGAAAAAGAAAGAAACTCAAGAAGACGTAGCTCAGAATTTGTCCCGTCGAGAAAGGCGATTTTTACAGTTTGCAAAGGTCGAATACAACGGCGATGCTTTTATGACGCCAAGCGATTTCCGAGCTTCGATAACTCAAGATTTGCCGACCAATCCGCCAAAACATCGACGGAAATTAACCCAGGCGGAAGTTGCTGAAACTTTAAACCGTACGCCGCCGTTCAAAAAAGGGTCGAATATTTTTTCGCAACCTCGGTCACGATGGTCTAGTGTCGTATACCGAATATTTGTTTTTGCTGAATATTTTGTCAAAACCCGAAGAAGCATTTAAGATCACTTTCAACATGTTTGATTTGGATAGGAACGGAAAAGTGGGCAAGAAGGAATTTCTCATTTTGAAAACCGTGATGGCGCGTGGTCGCAAAGAGAAAAAGCGTGAAGCTCAAGAAAAGGCTAAAAAAGGAGCAAGTGATGACGATGATCAAATCGAAGAAGAGATCAAGTCCGTGTGGGATAAATCGCATCATCACATCGAAAAACCGCTAAAAGTACAGGATGCCAGTTTGTTAATTCATTTTTTCTGACCCAAAGGCGATACATTTCTCACATACGACGAATTCCATAAATTTATGGATAATCTGCAAACGGAAGGTTTGGAAATCGAGTTCAATCAATTCTCACGCGGAACTCAAACAATCAGCGAATTGGATTTCGCCCGAATTTTATTGCGATTCACAAAGTCGACTTCTGTTACGAAATCAGGCGATCGACGAAATTACATTCATCTGGTTAACGAACGCTTGCCGAACGATGGAAACATAGCATTCGACCAGTTTCGTTTATTTTGCCGATTTCTGAACGCTCTCGAATATTTTTCGATCGTTGTTACATTGTATACATACGCTGATGTACCAGCATCTCCGTCCGAATTATCTCGAGCCATCAAAGTATCTGCTAGATTCGCGCTCGAACCGCACGTGGTCGATGTGGTTTTCAAGATTTTCGATGTGAATAACGACGGCCATTTGAGTTTACTCTGAATTCATCACTGTTATGAAAGATCGTTTGCACGGGGGATTTCACACGCAAGAAGCACATATGAGTTGGTGGTCGTCTTACTGGCGATGCGTCAGGAAAGAATTCAAAAATTATTGAAAAAATTATTTTTTATTATCTAATTTTTGTTTGTGTATTTAAATTAAATTTGTGTTATTTGTTACCATTTCTCAATAACAAACTAAAAAACGCATGAGGCATGAAAATCAGGCAACTTCACATCTGATTGACTTTTGATTGTTGCAAGCAAAATCATTGAAGTTGTTGCGACGAGTTAATAATAATCATATTCAAACTGAATGCTGCGTGAATAAATCAGCCACTGACGTATAAAGCATTTAAAAGCCGACATAGGAAATACAGAAATGTAAGCTGTGTCTCATTTGTTTAGCTAGCAATTAATTTGCTTTTATCTGCTTGTCGCTTCATCGCCCGAAGCTAAAGTGGATATCGAACACATTTGTAATTTCGACAGATTTAGATGCCGAAATTAAGAAAAATTTTAACGAACAACGATGAAACCGGTAATGAAACAAAATTTCGAGCTAAAAATTACCCAAGACAGGTTGTTTTTGAGTTCATGACGTGGTTTTTTGCAGATATCCGACTTACCGATTATGCGAATGCTTCGTTGCCATCGAGCGAATCGAATCGGATTTCCAAGAAAGCAGCGAACGCGTCTGGTAAGTCAAAACAAAGAACAAAGAACATTTTTGTCGAAATTTGATTTTTATCCAGCTAAATCTCTGAGAGAAACTAAAAACTGGTGGGAACTCGACGCGGACGATCTCAATTTGAACGATAATTGCGAAGACGACGAAGGCGATGACGAAAGCAATATCGATGGCGGCAACTGCGGACAATCGACGATTAGTAAATCGTCGCAAAAAGCCGATCAAACTTTTTGCATATATCCCATCGACTTGTTTTTCTTGATATCCAGTTATATTAAACCCGAAGATGTCGGCCGGTTCGCGTTAATTTCGAAAGGAGCTTACTTCGTCAGCCATTCTGCTGTATTTTGGAAAAATCTGTATAAAAGGTGCGATCTTCGCTTGGAAAAACAATTATTGTGTTGTATTGATTGTTTTGATGAGAGGATTTTCAAATCAAATGTCTTTACTCGCCGGTAGACAGTGATTGGCTCATTTACCGTGATTATTTTTGTTTTTCAGATACTATAAGTTTACTATTGAATTGCCGGAGCGTTTTCGCCCTGCCGACGTCGAGAGATTGTACGGCTTGCGAACTTGCGTTGTAAAAAGTTTATTCCATATGTATCCGCCGTTCGTCGATCGAACGAAACGACCCTCCGGTAAACGATGATCGACATAAAACCCACCCATTTCAGGCGATTATCCAGTGACATTTTTTTGTTTTTCCAGGCGTTAGTCTCGGCGGTGAATGCATCAAGAAGTTGTGCCGAAGCGTTTGCGAATCGGCTTGGTTAGAAAAAATCGAAACGCGCAGTCCGAAAGTGTGGCATTATTATTTCAAGTTTTCGTTGATTTACCATAATAAACGAGACATTCTAACGTCGACCACAATGCGAAATCCGATTCAGCGATCGGCTGTCAAGTTGCCAAAGCGATTGCGAATGTTGGACAATATATATGCTAATCTAGAAGACAATTGTTGCATTTTAAAAGTAATTCCAGTAGCAATCTGTTTCGGATCTCGTTTTGAAAAACAAATTTCTTGTCGTTGAAACCGCGATTTCTTGATTTGCTAACTTGCTGAACTTCTTTTTATAAAAGGTTGTTTGCGCCAATTTTACCAACGTGCCAACCGTCCTTGGATGGCGTTTATCGGAATTTTCCGTTTCCTTGAATTCCGATATGCGAAGTCATCGAGTTAAGCTAACGTTCGAATCGGGAAACACGTGCAAAATTCGAGGCAAATCAAATTCGCCTCAATCGTCGTCCGGACCGAAAGAAGTAACTGTTCTGGACGGTGTCCAGTCGTTGGTTTTGCTCGATTGGTGGCACCCGAATTACCCGTTGCCAGTTGTGTGATACCTGCGTATGTAGTCCACTGTCTATGCTGCATAAAGTGTATTAGACCTTGCTTGTTTACGGCTATAATTGTGAAGTTGAAATTAGATTGTTTATGTTTCAAGAAAATTAGAAATAATATTAAATAAAATATTCTATCTGTGCATTGCCGAGTGAATTTTTTGTCGTAACGGTTCACGTTCGAGATATATTTTGATTTCAAACGATATTATATGATATTTATTTGTCAATATTTTGCAGTGACCATGGTCACCTTGCTCAAGCATGGTCAGCAGAAGCCTGTCGGAAATTTCGTTATGAGCACGAGTTTCTCGCTGGCCAGAACAAATTCCGATTACGTTGACGATGGAAAATTCTCCTCGGACGATGACTGTCCGGGTAAGTCTGAAGTTCGCAAAATTTGTCTCATTTTTTCAGCAAGGATTTTGTTGGTTTTGCAGCTTTTCCCGCTCCTGTTCCTAAAACTTTCATCTTGCCATCGTCAGCCAGCAGCGCAAATCTGCTTAGAGGGTCGCTTGCGAGAGCCAGTTTAAATTCAAATAAGAAAGTCAATGATCAACTACTGACTAGAAAGAATTCAGTGCCCCTTTATCAGATAACGAGGAAAAATTCTATTCCGCCTCCGTTACCTCCGCAGAAACCTAAAATATCGGTAATGACGAGTTCAAACCCTCAGCCAGTGCCGACACCTTCACTTGCCAGCGCAATAAAGACGCATAGCTTGGTTCGTAGGTAACAAATTGTTGAAGTTTACTCGTTGTTACAAGTTACATAAACGCATGTGAACTATATTTTCACGTGAACAAATACTCGTCTATTATATGAACTATATACACATGTAAACTATATACTTTGTACATTTTTAGTGAGAGCGCTCCATCATCAAATTTCTCAAATGGATTTACAATAGCCAAAGAAACGTTAGCAGCTGAGTTGAACAGGATTCGAGATAAAGACGGCGTAAAATCTGTCCAACCAAACGGCTTTTCCGGCTCGTCGAAGAAGCTACCCGAACCACCCCCTTTGCCTCCTCAACTAGCCGCGAAAGTTGTCAGTAAAAAATCAGCGAATCATCGAAGTCATAGTTGCGCGAATTCATCGTCGAACCATCACCAGTCATTGACAGTCGCCAGTAAAAGCGCTCACGTGGAAGAGGTTCGATTTTCGTCGATGAAAAACAAAAAATTGCACTGCCTAAATGGAGATTCTCGTTTAGGACTTGCTCGAAGATTTCTTTTGGTTTCACTCGTCTGCAAGTCGCCAGGATGCCGAGCTAAAATTGAACGAAATGAACAAGGTATTCAATTGGTTCATTATGGAACCTGGGCGACTGTAGTTCAGCGTTCAACTATAGTTAACTGTTTGCTATGCAAGTATTCCGTGTTTGATATGCATCTATAGTTCTCCATTTGCCATTGACGCGTAGTAGCTAGTTAGCATTGACCTGTCGCTGATTTTCAATTATTTTAGGAAGGAGGTTTCATGATCCGTTACAAATCCGACCCGATGCCTAACGTGCCTTATGCTTTGTCGGTGTTCAAAGTTAAAGTCTATCATTTGGAAATTCGACAGAAACAAAATGGAAATTTTGCGTTGGGCGACTTTAAAAATGACGAACTCGTAAATTTGCCCTGCAAGTCTCATTTACTGCCCGATATTTTGCTGAAAGTTCGATTCTTTTAGGAATTTTCGTGTCTTCAAGCGCTGGTAAACTTTTACAAACGCAAACCGTTACAATTAATACGCCGAAGTTCCACGCAAGTCTCCGGCTCTACTCAACTCACGACAACTCCTCCGAAATGAACCAAATTTTGCCGTAAAAACAAACAAATCGCTTCTTTGAAACAACTATCTGGCGACGAAAGTCCGTTTTTGAAAGTTTTTTGTTTTGTTTTTTTTATCTCTTGTTACTTGTTTTGTATTTTTGTATATTTTTTACGTATTTGCCTGCCAGTTGGTTCTTTTGACCAATTTTTATGCTTTCTATGACTGGATACTTATTTTACTTGCCGTATTGTTATTTTTTGTTTTTTTTTTCATTGTGTTTTCGGTGTTTTTGTTGTGCCTTTTCATTTGGCGAACTTGGTCTCTTTTGTCAGAATGATTCTTTCAACGTCCCAAAGCGAATTGTTATTATTGATATTTGAAAATCACGTATTTTGATCATTTTTTAATGACGTGATAACTGCTCATTTAGCCGACACCAATCGAAGTCATTTTTGTATTTATTCGTTATTTTTTGAGCACATTGATTGCCATTTATCTTCGCGATTCTTGCTTTCATAAGTTTGTACTCGATTAAAGTGGTTTTTTTCGCACGCGTAAAAACTTTGAAACTTGGCGGAAATTTGACTTAAAAGTTGTAAGGTTGCTGCTTGTACAATGCAAAGAAAACAAGAAAAGTACACTGTTTTCGTGGTATCATAACATTTTGGGAAATTGCAATTTTAACACTTCAAGGCAAAAGACATAAGCATTTTTTATTACATGTACATCATCGAAATAAATTAGAATTATATTTTGGATAAAATGCACTTTTGATTCAGTTCATAACATTAAAATATTCTTCTCGACTCTTTAAAAGCAATCCCGTCCTCCAATCGACTAAAATATGGAAAAGAAGCTTTAAAGAGCACAACCAAGCGTATAAAAACACATCGATTAGAAAAAACACATTTTTTCGAAGCATTTCCGCGTTTTTTTTCAAAAATGGACGGTAAACGCGCCGATGAGAACGCGAAATTTATCTCTCGTCTTAATTACCAAGGTATAAATTAAAAATATCGAACATTTACGTGAATATCTACAATAAAAAAGAAGAACTATGACGAATATTCTTTGTGAACGGGCGACGCCGAACTGCTCTTGCGCGCTGCTAGTCCAATACCGGAACTGGAGCCGTCTTCGTAATCCGACGACGTTTGCCGCGAATCCGAAAATCCGATCAACGCCGAATGGCGCTGCCGTTTCTGTTTGCGTTTTTGACGTTTCGGATCGTCGTCGTCTTTCGAGTCGTATTTTTTCAAATCTTGCACGTTTTCCTCGCCGACGGGCTCCAGTTCGTTTTGAGACGAATCGCCGCCAGCACCGGTTTCTTGTTTTTGATGATGATTTTCGTCGCCGAGTACTTCGGGCGACGACACCGTCGCGTCGCTAAAGCTACTTCCCGAAACTTTGTACGACGACGACGACAGCGATAGACTTTTCGCTGGCTCTTGCGACGATTGATTCGATTTCCCCAACAGAATCCAATCGTTGCCATTGCCGGCGGCGGCGGCGGCGATCGGCGACGTCGACGGACTTTTGGCCATCGGCGTTTGAACTTTCGACTCGGTTAACGTCTCCTCGGAGCTGACCGCGTAGACGGACAGCTTTGGAATTTTGTTCGTCGGACGAAGATAATCGTCGATGTCTGTCGTCAGACACGAAGCGACGTCGCAGATTGCGACGATTTCGTCGTGCAGCGACGATTCGCTTTTGAGCGGCGATGGCTTCTTTTCGTCGACGGCTTTCGGCGCCGGCGTCGCAGCGGCGGAAGCTAAACTTTTGCATCGGCGCAATTCAACTTGAACTCGTTTCAAATCTTCTTCCATCAATTGTAGGCTGTGCAACAGCGCCGTTAAGTGTTTCATCAACGGCGCAGCGATGCGAGTCAAAGCCGCGCAGGATACAGCAGGCTGTTCCGCTGTGACGTAGCTGATGTTGCCGCTCGACTGCGCTACGTTATCTGGTTCTTGCCTCGTCTTCATTCCGTCGTTTATCGCTTCCAATATACGATTCGCTGAAACGGAAAACTTGCTGGAAAAACTAGAAATTGATCAAGAAATCGGTTCGCACTTTGAACTATGGCCGCGAGCGCTAATTCCCTGGCTTCCTTATTGCCTTTGACATCCATCGAAATGTCGCCCGGTACGTCGTCCTCGTGGGGCAGATTGCACAACTGAGTAAGAATCTTTTGTTTATCCAAAAGACAGCGAAATATAAGTTCGTCTTTGCGTTTTAGCATTTCTACAAAAAAAAACAAAAACTGAGTTGTCATTCGCATGTTTTATTACCAATTATTCAGCGTTGCAATTTATTGCCAGAATGTGGTGTTAAACAAGTTTTTAGAAACACTAGTGATTGTGTGGATTGTTATACCTAATGGCGTGAGTACTGGTTCAGCATGTTCCAAAACTGTCGGCTGCGATATCAGCACTTCGCATGGATTGATTAATTTAGGTTGATTAACGACGGCGGCACGTTCGGTGAGGGTTTTCTCTTCTTCATCCTGACCAGCAGGTTCGGTTATTCCAGTGGCGCTATACAAAAAAACGACGTTAAAGTGAACTGTAAATGATGATATGTGATCGAAAGTTTGTTTTTCAGCAGCGTTTCACATACGTAAGTGATACTGAAGTTGACCTTACTTCATTTTCAAAACATGAGGATCTGCTGCCGGTGGTGCAACTGGCATGTTTGTCGTAGTATTCGAATCTTCGGTTTTCGGTTGAACAACCGCTGCAGCTTCAGCAGGAACAGCGGGCGGGGGCGCATTCTTTTGCTTGCAAACTTCAACTTGATCAGTGATCAATTTGAACCACCTGTAAAAAAATTTTGATACATTTATTTTCAGAAACAGCCATTTTCAAAAAAAAAACGATTGAAAAAGTTGATAAATTTACTAATTTCTTACTTTTTCTTGTCGGATGTAGTTTGTGTTACAAATTCGTACATTTGCGGCCCGTACGCCGCTGTACTGACAATATAAAGCGCTTTATTATCTGAAACATGAGATTTTATAGTGCTAATTTATCAAATGGTTGTGAAAATCAAATATATCGATGCATCATCGAAGTGTCGATGCATCGATGCAACACAAAGCAAGTTTGTAAAACACTGATTTTATGCTCCAGTGCAGAAAACTGTACTTCGACAAAAACTTGCTGCATCGATACTTCTTTGTAACAAAAACAAAATAGCAACCTTTTTCCAGCGGAAATAAGCTGGAAACATTTACCTGTTGCAACATTTTTCGCGTGAAGATCGCACAGCTTTAACAACGGACAGTGCGTTGATTTCGCATCTTCTTTGCAATGAAATTTTAAGCTCAAACGTTGACCATCTGAATTTTTCGTCAACAAAAGTATAAGCTCTTCTAATAGCACCACATGCAAATCGACAGCCTTAAAAGACAGCCTAATTTGATACTTCAGTTTCACACGGATCAAAGTTTCAACAGAATGTAATGCATACTTTATTCTTTCCTAACTTCCACGTTAGAGAACCGTCATGTATCAAAGTATGCTTGCGTAAATCTAAATTCTTGAATTCTTTGCCGATAGTATGAGCTGCACGGTCGAATTCTTTTGTGTCCAAACGTTTCTGCAAATCTTGCAAACGACGCGAATTTTCTGAATTGCGTTTCGCGTTGTTGACAGCGGCTAAAATTTCTTTAGAGCATTCGACGCAACGTTTCAGTTTATCGAGTTCTTCGCTTGGTTCTGCAAAAAAATGGAAGATTCTGATTTCATGAACTCAGCAAAATTGCAGCACTTCACAAGTTCTGCATACTGAGCCGTTTCTCTCGCAGAGCAATTTTGATGTATAAGCAAACTGTTTCATGTCACCAAAAGTCTTTAGCATGACACTTTATTTGCTTCTCGGTAAATGTTGACAGTCGTAGTTGAAAACCTGTTTACCTGGAGTGTATTTCGCTACAGTTTCCAACAACAAAGGATATTTGGTCAATCTTTGCATTTCCATAGGAAGCATATCTTTCAGTTGTAATTTTCGACATATTGCGCAACATTCGGCTTCCTGATAACGAAAACGTCATGTCTTACACGATTTATTTCATGTTGTTTGTTTTTCGCATCACGTACTTGTAAAAATTGCGCAAGTTTTTGGTCTTTCTTCCGTCTGACCTTCAAAGCTTCCAAAGCATATTGCTGATTGTGACAAAACGTTGCAGCGACTTTTCGAAATTTTTTACCAGCCTCTCCATCAAACTGTAATACGTACAGTAACCTTAGTATTCATCGACTACAATGCTCACGTAGAAAGCCTTACGTATGATAACATTAAATCCCCAATATCGCCGACGAGTTTGTTGCGCTTAGTAACAGCTTTCATACAATTATTTATCTTGGCTAAATATTTCAGTGGATATAAATTCTGATTAGATTGATGTGACAAATTTACAGTCACATAGTTGCCCAGTGCCTGCACTATATAGTTGTTCAATGACTATGATGCTGAAGATAGTTATGTAGTGACTATAGTTGTCCGATTCGATAGTTATGTAGTGACTATAGTTGTCCGATTCGATAGTTATGTAGTGACTATAGTTGTCCGATTCGATAGTTGTTTAGCTACTGTCCGATAAATTGCAAAAATTGCAAATATACCATGTAAGTTGAGCACATCTTCGATATTAGCGAACAATAATTTGACGAATTCTTTCGATTGAGAAGTCACCAATGGTTCGTAAAATAATTTGCGAACTACTTTCAAATTTCTAACGTGCGTCCTTTCCGTGTGAAACAGTTCTGAAATATGAAAAGTAACTTGTTACGTCATTTTTCTGCATTAACGCGTCGCTTTTCGAATTCGCACCGTTGATAACTTCTTGACGCTTCTTTTCCTTAGGTTTCAGCAGTTTAACGATGTCCCACGGTAGAACGTCTTCCAATCGAGGAACTTCGTTATCAACTTCCAAATCGCTGTCGCTAGTTGCGAGAGTTTCGCCACCGGCTCCCTCGTCGTCGCCGGCTAACGGTCCCGATGTTAATCCACCGCCCGGACTTTCGGGCAACGAGCTTCTGCTGATCGAACTCGAGCTGGAACTTTTGGAAATCGTTCGTTTCTTCTTCGATTTCTTCGCATCAGAAGTCGGCGATTTGTCAGCCTCCGAAATCGCAGTTGCCGCGGTATCGCTGCCGGTGCGTTTGTGACCTTCCTGAACCGAGTCAATTGGTCAGTTTCGAGAGGCGACACGAATTTTGTTTTGTTTTCACCTTATTCATGCTTCGCGAGCGTGCAATGTTGCCGGGAGCAGTTCTAGTCGTGTGCATCGTGCATACGCTCTCCGTCGGTGCACTTTTCGACGTAGCCCAGTCTTTTCCCTTCGAAGAGTCAGTGCTTTTACTGCCTTCAAGGTCGTCGTTACTTTTCACCGATTTATCAGTATGATCAACGTTAGAGTTAATCGTACCGGGTACGGTCAACGGTTGAGTAGACTGTTTGGACGACGAAGACTGTTCGTCGCGACTACTTCCTTGTTCGTTGACGCTGGGACGAGGCGACGGTACCCGACCAGCGGGTCGAAGTTTCGAAACGCCGTAACAAGCGTCCTCCAAGGCGCTTAGGCATTTTTTATGAATCACGTTATGGCATTCTTTACCAAAAAACAAACAAAATTCAAAACATATTTTATGAGTTAGTTGGTCAATTTACCCGAGCAACAGTAAGCTTGCGGAGAGATACCCCAAATGACTAATTGGCACTGATAGCATCGAGCGGACGATAGGATCGGACTAAGTAAAAATTGATGAGCCTTCAAAGTGACAGCCTACAAAACTTGACGTGTCAATCAATTAAAACAAGCGCACACGACGTCACAAATTAGCAAGTGACGTCAGAAGCCAATTTTTTACCTGTTTGCTCAACTTGGACATGAACGCTAAACCCTTTTTCTCTTTGGCAACGTACAAAGGGCACTTTTCCATTAATTTCTCGTGGACGGAATTGACCGGTTTGATTCCGAACATTTTCAAGACGGTGCACAACGAAGAAGCTAGTGCCTGAAAAGCAAGATTTCTTGCAATTTACTGATACGTATCGCAATTAAGGATAATGCAAACCTGAGATCGGTCCGGCATTTGCTCGTAATCTATGGTGCCGGAGAAATAAGTTTCAATGTGTCGGGTTAGCAGATTGTCGGCGATTTTTCGCTCTTTGGCCGAATCGCCGGCCGATACACCTTGAAGCATGTTTTCTCCGAAAACGTTACCCAAACCTGAAACGGATACGAAACAGTTCAAATTCATCCTCAGCAGAGTTAACTGATATAGACAGTGGATATTTTTTTTTGCAAACTGCTTTTACCCAACGTTCTTTTGCTTCGAAAATCGGATAATAGCTCGTTGATTTCATCCCACGCTTTTTGTCGAGCTTTACCAAAGATTTTTTTCATCACTTCTTCATTGTCGAATTGGTTCTGGTCGCTTAGAACATTCTCGATTTCTTGATAAAGAGTACCGTCGATCGACGTTACTCTTAATGGCTACAGAGAATGATAAAAATCAAAGTTACGAAGCTTTTATTCAATGTTCAACAGATATTTTGGATTTTTACTGCTGTTGAAATGAGAAACGTTGAATAAATTTCGTAAGCCCATTTTCTCAAATCTTTACCACTCGAACTTTGGTAGAGGTCGGTTATGAGGAAGAAAAGCTGAAAAGTTATTGTTTAAATCAACATTTGCTCAAGAAATCCGAAAAATCGAGCAATAAATAAATTTTAAAAAACTAGCAGCGGGCGATTGATTGAATGAGACGCCAAATCAAAATTGCAGCGGGCGAACTTATCGATAAAGGGACAAATCGAAATGAAGTAATGAACAAACATTTCTATAGAAGCTTGCAAATTATAACGAAGATTTTCATTGCAACTATAGAAAAACTCACTAAACTGGCCGGATCAGAATTGGACAGTAGATAATGCATAAACACAGCCAAATGAGCTAAGCGAGTTTTCAATTCGGCGAAACTAGTAAACGGTCCTCCATCGACGTCGACTTTAGCAGCGTGATGCTGTTGATGCTGTTCAACTTCGGTATCCGATTCTTCCACCGATATCGTGTTCATTTGAGCCGCCGACAATGAAACTCTCGTCAAACCGTTGGCAGGTACCGTTAAAGGTGCCGTCACTGTACCATTTGTAGTTACAGCCGACGATACAATAGTTTCAACCTGAACAAATTTTCGGCTTCTGAAATCGCTGTCTTGAAGTATTGCAAAATAATCAACATTACTGTCGTCATTTTAAAATCCGTCAATTGCTTTTCTAAATTAGCAATTCGCTTTTGAGCCGATTCAACGGATTGGCGATTTTTAGCGCTCGGATTTCGCGTTGATTCGACCAACAATTCCTGCAAAGCAAACTAATAAATGGTCGTCAAAAACAATGAAACGATTTCGTGTTGGTGTCGTGAGTTGGGAATGATAGAAAAAACTTGATGCAACTCTTATTTTTACAGCATTGTGAATCGTCGCTTAATTTTGCTTCTTCGAAGAAAATATTAAGGTATAGTTAGAAAAACTGTTCCTTTCAAATTCAATTCGACTCAAAAATATAAATTGGCGCGGCGGGCGGACACCCAAACGAAAAATTAGAATCTCATTCTTATAGCTACACCAATTTTTCTCCCTTTTTTCCTCATCGAAATATACGTCGCCCGTTCGTCTTTTAAACTTCGTTTCGTGTCTCTGGAGAGATAAGACATATTCGCGCACACACACACACACACATACACACACATTGAGAAAAGAATATAAACCCACGAATAAAGAAAAAGAAGACCGAAAAACTACACGAATCGATCTCCACGAAAACTCTTTCGGCCAAAACTTAAACGACGACGAAACTAATGGGGAGAAAACGAAAAAAAAGAGACCAAATGGAACTTGTTCATGAGACCAGATGAAACTAATAAGAGTCGAATGAAGTAGAAGTGTTAAAGATGATAAGAGAATTTGCGCTGCAAGCATCGATGCAGCGCTGCTAATGATTAATCGCTGCAATCATAAAAGGCGAATCGCTGCAAGATGAATGAATCGCTACAACTTAGATGAAGGGCTGCTGAATAACACGTTATAAAAATAAATCGCCGCATTATCGCTGAATCGAATATCGCGCTAAAACTGAGGCTTCTGGCTGCATCATTGAAACATCGCTGGCTGTAACTTCGATAAATCACATCAGACAGCAAGGTGGATGAACAGTTGCAATTATGATGAACAGTTTTATCGGTGCAATATAGATAAATTGCAGATCTAAATTCATCATCGATGCATCGCTGCATAACTAGAACTGCCTCATCAGTTGAAACAAGTGTTTGCAAATGTTCCGTGGAGATGACCTATCAACAGACTTACCTCCACGCATACGAAAAAAAAACGCATATCATAAAATAAATTATTTTCTAATCGTTTCGCATTTCAATCGTCAATGAGCTTATGGCGTGCAACATATTTTAATAAAAATTCATAAAAATGGACAGTAATAATAATAAAAATGAAATTTCCGTCTCACTTCTAAAGTCTTCTTTTCATCGTCCAACATTTGACAAATTATTTTCTCACGTTTTCTTCTCCATTCGGCTTGTTTTTCTTCCTGTGAAAACATAAATGCAACGTTAACAGCAGTTGATTTTCAGCCAGATGGCAACTGTATTTATCATTCATATTTATTGCATCGGCAGCAAAATTGAAAACACACGTTATCAATGAGAAGAAACGAAAATGGACACCGAACGACGATCGACGACGACCAAAAATCAACTGGTTTTCATTTTCAAACCGACAAAAATCAAAAATGATGAATCGGAATTGACTTTTTGTTAACAAATTTTGGTTAAATGAAAGAAAAAACATCTTTCACTCTTTGAAAAAAACCATCGTTAGCTTCATTAAGCTGCTCGCCTGGAAACTTTTCAGACTCAATTTTGGCGTCAAAAGATTGACGAGGGGATTCAATAAAACGTTGATGGGGCAGACCGAAAAAGTTTTATTTTCATCGTCGTCGAACGTCATCGTAGCAGAAATGGGCCAGTAAACATCGGCTATGGTGCACACTTGCACAAAAAGTAAGTCGAAAACAGAATCATAAAAAACAAAAAAATTGCTAAGGACAACAAATAACGTACTACAGTAAGACGTTAACAACGAATAAACACCGAAAACGTAATACAGCGTGCAAGACATTTCCACAAATATACAGTACGCAACCTACGGTATTCATTGCACTGTACCTGAGTTTTTGGTCGGCTCATCTGGAAAATGAAAGGACGACAGTTTTTTTAAAAAAAGCAAAAAAATTAAAAAACAAAAAGTGTTTTAAGCGTAAGCTGAATAGTGATTCTTATATTTGTTCTTCTGAGGCGATAGTAAAACAAATTTTCTTACGTCACCGTGTTCTTGATCGGGTTCCTTGCTCTTTTCGCCGATCGTCGTCATAGCTCGTTTGGTTCTAAATTCGGGAGTCGTCGACGATTGTAATGACTCCGTGCTCTGTTGATGAAGTCTCGTCGCGAACGAATGTCGGACGGTTGGAAAATTATTAATCGTCGACGTCGCGTTAGATGCCGCCGACGACGTCGGTGTATGACCGTACAGTGTTAAGGCCACGTATGTTCCGGCTGAAAACAGAATCGTATACCGTACGAGAAAACTACAGTACGCTTGACAGTACAGTAAGCGCTTACAGTTGCTGATCATCTTGACGACGTCCATATGGTTAGCTTCCCTGACCAATGTACCGTTGACTTTAATAATCCGATCGCCTTGCCTGACGCCAGCGCGAGCGGCAGCACCATCTACAGTAAGACAAAACAGGTGAAGGTATAGTGATATCTTCAAAGTAACAGCTGTTTGTCAATGAATCGAGTCAACGTCGAGGCATCGCTGTAAAATGGTAGCAGCAGCATCGATACAAGCAAAACTGTAAGATCGACGCATGATTGTAATGTCGATTTATCGGTACAATATCGACGCATGCTGCAAGATCGATACATCGCTGCAACAGCGACATCGCTGTAACTTTAATTAACGCCCTGATCTCTCTGCCTACGACCTACTGCCATACCTTCTTTGACACTCTGGACGAACACTGGATTAAAGCCACTGACCGTCAACCCGTATCCGTTATCATCTCTTGTAATGATAACGCAACGTTGTACCAATTGTGTACCGCTAGTTTCGGCGCTCATAACGCCTGAAACAGAAGGCATTTTTGAACGAACCATTTTAGCCAGTAAATTGTACGTCATCATCATCTGAGAAATAGAAGTGAAGAATTTTGTTTAACCTGGCATCGATGATCGACGATTGGGGTTATAATCGAGAGGAAGATGAACGAAACCGAAATTAGCGTCGAAAAGCTTTTCAATGACGCTCGTTTGGGAATTGTTTGAAGGGACTTGAAAGAGATCGCTTTCGGAACGTTTCAAAATCGGATTGACATCGACATCGATCGACGACGATCGAGAAGAAAATTTACATTCCTGATCGTTGGCGTCGTAGGCGTCGTTGTTGGTTTTAATTGTTCTCGGTACTTCGTCGATGATGATAATATTAGGCTCGAAAAGTTTCAGTTTTTCGTTTGTTTCAAAATCGTACCCGGTCATCTCCTTAGCCGACGACATTTTCACACCGACAACGACGATGAAGGACGCAAAACAGATAATGAATGATTTTTGCGAAGAGTGAAGTAAAAATAAAAAATTATCCTCTGAAACTTCTCAAACGAACCGAAAATGAAAAGAAAATCTTCTTTTTTTCTGCTTTTTCTAATGGGAAGTGCGATTTGATACGCTGATAGATTACAGGAGATGCTTGATTAAACCGGACTGATTCGAACCAATTTTCCGTACTGGAAACATTAGAACGGGTCTTCCTTTCATTACTCGAATTACTCGAACCGTTCGCTTTTCGTTTTCGAAGAGATCGAAGAGGATAAAAAAAGTTTAGGTTTTTGTTTCCAGCAGATGGATTTTAGGAGAGAATCATCAATTAATATTCCGAGTGAGAAATTCGTCAATATCGAAAAATTTTCTAATGAAATCCCAACGACATATAATTTAAGCAATGAATTGGCGAGGAAAAAAGCTCAGCACGTTCGATATTAAAAATTTTCTCAAACATTGCACTTTTTAGAATCGTTGAGGTTTTATATGAGGAAAATGTTTGTTGAAAAGTTCACTGGGTTTCTTATATAAAACAAAAAAATGTGAAACCGAAAATGTGTTTGCGAGTTGAAAACGATGCTGCTGGAAAGAAGAATATCCTCTGGAAGAACTTGGGAATGGAAAACATTTCAGAAAATTTAATAGTTTCGCAATATTTTGATGGGTGGCGAAAATTTTATGAAGTGTAAAAATTACGTCTAGAAATCAAAAGATCAACAACAAAGTTGACAGCGAATTGTAATTGATGATAGCTGAAATGTTTAATTTTGATAAATGATGAAAAGAAGCTGGTCCTTGCTAAAACAGTGAATCGTCACAAAGTGATTGTGACGTCACTGTCTGAAATCAATATAATCGAGAGATAGCTGAGTCATATACGGATCGATTATGACGTCAACAACTAAAAAGTCCCGAATCGATTTGAAACAAATGTTAGTCAACTGACTGGCCGATTTGCGACGTCACCGGCTCAAATGAACAAACACGAGTGAGCTTTAGTGTCAACGCATGAACGCTTGATTTTATGTTGTTGAAGTTCTTAAATGGATTAACCCGAATGTAACTTTCCTCGGGCTTAACTCACTCCTCTTTCTCTCCGTCCGCCGAGAAGATTTTATCGAACCATGAAGAGCTTCTTTTCCTTCATCGTTAAACCTTCAGGTCACGCTAAACTTAACATCGAGAAATCTCTACTCCTTTCGAGCGTTAAAAACGTTGATCTCGACTAACAATATCAAATCTCGCCTTCGACGACACGAATAACGCGATAGTTTGTGGATTTTTTGGCTAAGGAAAGCAAATTTCATGCAAAAATTAAACAATCTACGCGTGAATTCCTCTTACTCGACGCTCGAGTATTTCTAGTACAGTACGTACTGGAAGCATAGTAGTCGCTGGAGCATAATAGCCGTCGACGATGCGAAAAATAAAATGGTACCCCGAGGAAGCCAACAGATGCCCGTTACGTACGGTATAAACACTTATCCCGTTATTCGTTAATAAAAATAAAAACCGAAAACGTTCGCTGGCTTTTCGCCGCTCGGCCGCTTTTCGACGCACAATTTTAGCTAAAAAAGTTGATTTGGCACGAACGACGCCAATAAGAACCGCCGTCAAGGCATTGCTCGGTGTTTGTGTTTGTATAAGGTTCCGTCGACCCGAAAGCCAGAGCCAGAGCCGATCCTGATATCGAATCTTATATAAAAGTATGCCTCCCCAAGAATGGAGTCCAGAAAAAAAAGAAAGCGGAAAGCGTGCTAGCGCCGATGCCCTGCCCACCGGTTAGGTTTGTTTTTCGGAATCGAAAATGTGCACTTAGTGGAGGAAAGATGAAACGGCGAGGAGAAGGCGGGTTCGCCTGTCCACGGGCCCCCATTTATATTGTTTTCCTTTTGCTCCGGACGATTTTTAGAATTAACTTTTGAGTAAACGTTTGTTAAAATAAAACTAGCCGGTAATTAATTGAGCTTTTATGATTTGAAAGGTCGCCGTAACATCAGGAGTGATCGAGCGAGTGAAAAAAAGTCAAACCTACAATAAAGTACGAGCACATTTTTACCGTTCGTTACGCTAAGTAAATAATAGGTACGGTAATGAAATAGATCCGTTTCAATAAAACGCCCTTTTCAAAATATATATACATATTTGCACACACCGAAATCGAAATCAATGCACGCGCATGAATAACCGTTTTTGAAATCAAATTATATTTTTACGTACCTCGGGGCGGTGTTTTCGAAAAAAGTTTTTCCCTCCGAATAAGGCGAACGATTGTTGTAGTTTTATAAAGAGTCTGTGAGAGCCGAGGGCGGAAAGATGTCGGCCGAGGAAGCGCGCAAAATTGAGCGGCGATTCCGAGGGACGCTAGTGTAATAAGAGTTCAGGCAACAATTTCTCGGAGGCTATCGTGTCGGCGAAACAAATCAAATCAGCACGACCGCAAGGAAAATGTCTGCGCCAGTCAGTCAGCTTAAGTCAGTGGCGCGGTCGGGTCGTCGTCGGTCGGAAAGAAAATCGAGCAAGCAAAACGGCTAACAACGAAACGAACGGCGGCCGACGGGCGAGTAAAAGCCGCTAGCTCGTTGGCTCGGCTAGTAAAGTAAGTAGATGGGGGGAAAAACGGGGCGTCGTCGTCGGGATGATTTTTGGCAACGTCCGAGAAGAAGAAGCCGAGAAGAAGCCCGCGAAGCTATTCAACAGAGCGGAACACGACGCTTTTACCAAAGGGGAAGAAAAGGATGAAGCGCCTCGTGACTAAGTAGCCGTGGTTCCACCACGCGAGCTTTGATAACTTGATTACGTCGGATTTTCCAATTATGCTTCACTTGAAAAGTTCAATCGGAATTAATTGCCAGCAATACATACCCATATAGTAGTTTCTGCGAAAAAGATCGGAGAGCGGGCGGCGGCAGTCTTCGTCGTTTCGGCCCGACTATCAGATTTCGCTAGCCTTTCGAAACAAAATTTTCCACCAAGACCGGCGGGCGCGCGCGCCACTATATGACATTGATCCAATGGGATCTCTAGCTTTTGTCGGCGGTCCAGGTCGAAAATATAAGCGCTTGCGGTTTTATGTATAAACGTAAAAAAAGGCCTCCCGCGCAACGCGCGAGCATATCTTTGGAGCCTATCGAAAAATGTCGATTTTCTTCTGTGGACGCTTGGCGTATTGAATATTAGGTTTGTTTTTGACGTGATTTCTGTGTTTGTTTTAACGAAATATTTATTTATTCTGGTTTCATTTATGAAAAAAATATGTAAAAACGTGTATCAACCAACCGTCTCATTAGCTGGCACCAATAAAATAGCATCGCCACTCGACATCGTCGGGCTCGAAATCTAAGCAGCTAAATCTTCGATTTGTTTTGATGTCATTTTCGTTCGGATAGAGCGTTAACTATGTCGTCGCGTTATTCTCTTGCGGATATCAATTAACCATCCCGGTTACATGACACAGCTAATGACTTAATTCGTATAGATCAATGAGCTAGAGTGCAGTAAGATTTTTGCGTTGATTTGTTTACCATCGAGATTTACACCAGGATTAGCTCTTTTATGCTTGATTTTTGTTTCCTGCTGAGTCATTGGTGTTTTCTGTCAACTATTAATTTTATAAGCAACTATAACCGACTTCAGTTTGGCTGCTAATTTACATCAAGCAATGATTCTGTAAGATTCATTTCAGAAATCAATTTGAAATAATTGGCTGTATGTATTAAAATGAATTGGATTATATTTTAGCTGTTTTGTTTTTTTAATGCTTTTATGTAAGTATAATTGAAATCAACATGCAAAGATATGTTAAATAGCATTTCATCAGCGAACCGCAATTTAAAATTCGGTTTTTGGTCGTTTTTCGATCCAACTTTTGATTTTCGGCATCGTTTCGATTTTCTTGATGAATTCCATCACTTTCGGATAAGCGGTGTAGTATTCTGGGTGTTTGCTGTGGATGTTCGACATGCATTCGAAAACGAACAAATCAGCCCATGTGAGCTGAAAAAAGTTGTTCTTACAATAATGCGACAAGGATTAATTAAGATTCAGATTTACGTCTTTGCCAACCAAATAGCCGGTTCCATTCTTTTTCAAGATTTCTTCGAAACGAACCAAAAACGGCTTGTACTGTTCTTCAATGAATTTGTTCCACAATTGTTTCTATAATTACCAAAATGCTTTATGCCATGCCAATATTGTGCAACTTTTAGTACCTTCTTTTCGGCTTCCTGTTCCATCCACCATTCTCTCAGGTTGGATGTGACATCTTCAACACAATCGACGTAAGCATCGGCAAGAGCGGCTTCAAAGTCGTCTTTACCAAGCAACTCTAAAGAACAAATTTTACGTGAATCCGTGCAAATTCTTGTCTTCAGTTGCTGCATACTGACTGATCCGTGCAGTACAGCACTTACTAAATTGTTTGGCCAAATAACGGCAAATGGCTTTCGATTGAGGCAGCATTTTGCCATCGACTTCCAACACTGGAATTTGACCGAATGGAATTTCTAAAAAACAGAATGAATGGTGTTTTTTAAAACATTTGTCGCCCGTCTGTGATAATTACTCGGTTTCAATGTCGGCCAGCTTTCGCGGGCAATTCGGTTGTCTTCGAAGGTCACACCAGCGTGAGCGAACAGCAAACGTGCTGGTTCAGCTCGGCCACGAGCATCGAAATAAGTCAATTTGTATTGCGGCGCCATTTACTAAAAAAAGGTCAGAAGTTTCAAAGCAATTTCTTGAACAATACTTAGTTTTCTGCAAAACTATCTTAAAAATCAGCAGGTGTAAGTTTGCAGTCGACGTAAATGTTGTCAAAAACTTGCAGTACCTTTGCAACTTCGTACAAGATGAAAATCAACTTGTCTCTGCAGCTAATGTCAAGAATAACTTTTCTAAAACATTCTCTCAAGCTATATAGTGGTTCACGATGTCGCTTTGTTTATCTCAAAAGTCAACAAGAATCGAAAGAGCCGGTTTTTATCAATGTCAAACAAAGCGATTAATACTCGAGAAACGATAAAAAAATAAGCTTCTAAGCCCGAAAAGGGCAAGCATTAGCAAGTATTAATGCTAAGACGGTGGTTTATTGATAAACTTATAACAAACACACCTCAAAATCCGGTTCTTTTATGAGTCACAATGTTTTTTTCAAACAGCAATTGTGTGCAAATGAATGCAACTTGCAACGGCTGCATGCAATTGTGTGCTTTCGTTTTCACGACATTGCCAATCGGATGCAATACTTAGCAGTGCCATGAAAAGAATGCTGTGAGGTTGCACGAGGTGCTTCGACGTGTGCCAATAATTGAATCACTTCTTAGGCGTCATTGTAATCTTTGCAAATTTATTTTGGTGCTAGCAACAATGCACATTGAAAACTGTTAGCAGTTTAAAACAAATTGAATCTTTGATTTAGAACTCGGATTTCGGTCGTTTTTCGATCCAGCTTTTGATTTTCGGCAAACTTTCAATAGTTTTGTAGAACTCGGTAACTTTAGCGTGCGGCGTTAAAAATTTCCTATCGGGGCATTTGCCTTCAAGGTTCGACAGACAATCGAACACGTACAAATCGGCCCAAGTAAGCTAAAATCCAAACCCTTCTAAAACAAATTTGATGAGACACATTGACAAGAAAACAGATACGTCTTTTCCAACAACGTGGCCAGTTCCGGTTTCTTTCAAAACCTTCTCAATGCGGACCAAAAATGGCTTGTACGTTTCTTCGGCAAACTTTTCAAGTGCCATCTTCTAAAACAGGTAAAGTTAAGCTATCACCAGTTCCCTTGCAACTTGACCACAGAACTGAGAATGCATTGCCTTCTTTTCAGCATCTTTCTCCATGTAGAAGAAGCGCGTGTGCTGCAAGACATCATCGACGCAATCAACATAAGCATCGCAAAGAGCGCTTTCCCAATCATCTTTACCAGTCAATTCTGAAAACATAATTTAAGTCAAAGCAACATGCAGCTGTCGTAAAAAGTTGTTATTTTTGCCATGCATGTAGCGAGAGTTAAACTTACTGAATTGTTTTGCCAAATACCGACAAATAGCTTTTGATTGACCTATGATCTTGCCGTCAACTTCCAGAGCTGGCAATTGACCCAATGGGATTGCTAGAAAAAATATACTCTGAAATCTGAAGAAAACAACGATGCTGCCTGCAGTTCTGCAAGTTATTCAGTTCTTACATGGTTTCATCGATGGCCAGCTATCCTGCGTGATTCTTTTGTCTTCGTAGTTGGCACCGGCTTGTGCCAAGATATAACGAGCACATTCGGCTCTGCCACGAGCTTCGAAGTAAATCAATTTGTATTGAGGAGCCATTTCAGCTGAAAAAATAAATTGCAATCAAATTGGATGCTGTTGCTGGCTTTCCATATATCGTTTTGCGCCGGCTAACATTATCATGTGTTGCCACTAAGTCAGTAAGTCGCAAAAGTCACTTACTTTTCTTGTACAACAATTAACAGACACCGCAAAACAAATTTGGGAAAGGTAAGAATAAAATCTAAAACTTTTCACTCACTCATACTTTGCCGTCCAGATTTCTTATCTAAAAGTCAACAGATATTTAGGCAAGGCTGCTAAATTCAACCAATCCAAAATGTTATCATCGCAAATATTCACTAAATGGGTGCATAAAAATTCGTCTCAGTCTGTTTTGGGTTCTGATAGTGCTAAAAATTACATCTTCTGCGCTTGCACCTTAGGAATGGATGCGAAGTTTCGAAAACAAATCAGTGGTTTAATTGTAATTTTCTGTCATCAACGAGCAACAATATATGTACAATAAGCAAATCTTTCCTCACAGGATTTGAGTTTATAGAAATGACAATAGGTTCTTCAGAATTCGGTTTTCGGCCGTGTTTCGATCCAGCTTTTGATTTTCGGCAAACTTTCGATTTTCTTATAGAATTCGCTGACTTTTGCGTGCGGCAATAAAAGTTTCTTTTCAGGGCATTTTCCTTCGAGATTTGAAAGACAATCAAAAACGATCAAATCGGTCCATGTAAGCTAAAAGCTAAAAGCAAAATGCCAATTGCGACATATTTTGAAACACAATAAGAAAAATGATTTACGTCTTTTCCAACAATATGACCAGATCCATTTTCTTTCAAAATGCTTTCAACCTTGACCAAAAACGGTTTGTAAATTTCTTCGACAAATTTCTCCAAAATGCTTTTCTGAAACGGGAAAAATGTAATAACTAACGGAAATCAACATTGGAGATAAAATGGATACTTGCCTTCTTCTCAGCATCTTTCTCCATAAAATATGGACGCATATTTAGCCACAAATCATCAACACAATCAACATAGGCATCGCAAAAAGCGCTTTCCCAATCATCTTTACCAGTCAATTCTGAAAGCAAGTTGAGTCACAGCATTTGTCACGGAAAATAATTTTGTTGCCATATTCCTTAGCAGTTTTTTTGAGTTGACACTTACTGAACTGTTTTGCTAAATACCGACAAATCGCTTTTGACTGACCCAAAACCTTGCCATCAACTTCAAGAATAGGCAGCTGGCCCAATGGAATTGCTAGAAAAAGTACCTTTGACATTGTTCCATTTGACAGCTACTTTTGCATTTCCTTCCTTACATGGTTTCATTGAAGGCCAGCCATCAAATGGGACTCTTTTGTCTTCATAATTCACTCCGGCTTGAGCTAAAATATAGCGAGCCGATTCGGCTCTACCTCTAGCTTCGAAATACGTCAATTTGTATTGAGGAGCCATTTTTGTTGAAAGACGCGCTGAAAAACGACTACAATTAGTAAGCAACGTTGCTGATCCAACACGTAGGATTCCACTGACGTACGTCATCGTGGCACGTGTTACGACAGTGTTACTTCTCACTTTACCTGCGAAACGATGCAAAAAATTATTGAAAATTCTCGCGCCAATTTTATTGTCATTTTATCTGAAAGTCAACATTTTAATTTTTAGGCACGGTTGCTATCACTAAGTCAAAGTGGCATAGTCTTGTATAAAAATAGCACACAGTGATGCGCAAGTACAAAGCAGATATAATTTTAGTCATACGAAAAATTATCATCGTCAATTGATTGTAATGCTCACAGAAGGACAATTGAGCATCCGACTGACAAATAATTGTCAGTGACGAATTTTATAATGTGTCACACAAACTATGTTTTCTACGTGAGTTTATTTTCTACGTCATCAAAAATGCACAGCGAGAAAGAAACTTAGTATTCTAATGATAGCGCAAAACAAAATAGATCTTCGAAACTAATGAGTTAGAATTCGGATTTTGGTCGTTTTTCGATCCAGGTTTTGATTTTCGGCAAAGTTTCGATCTTTTTGTAGAATTCGCTAATTTTGGCGTGTGGTGCGAAGTATTTTTCTTCAGGGAATCTGCTATGAACGTTCGAAAGACAATCGAACACGTACAAGTCGGCCCAGGTTAGCTGAAAAGCAAAACGATCTAAATACAGATTTTGATAAAATTTGAATCAAAATAATGAAAAAACCTATCACTTTTACGTAATTTGTCGTCAGCGAAGATTCAAATTTTCAGATTCAAATAATTGTACTAAAGTTTAACTTACATCTTTTCCAACCATGTAGCCAGTTCCGTTTTCTTTCAAGATGTTTTCAATGCGGACCAAAAATGGCTTGTAATTATCTTCAGCAAACTTCTCCCATATAACTTTCTATAACAAAGAAAAGATTACCATAAAATGCATCATGCCGCGCCAGCTAAACTTCAATCCAAGCAGGGTACCTTCTTTTCAACATCTTTTTCCATAAACCAAGGGCGGAGGTTCTGCGTGACGTCATCAACGCAATCAACGTAAGCGTCACACAGGGCACTTTCCCAATCATCTTTGCCAGTCAATTCTAAAAGAGACAATTTGTTGTTTCTTACTGGAAAAACAGCTGGACGACAGCACCGGCGACTGTATGTCGACCTTACTGAATTGTTTAGCCAAATATCGGCATATGGCTTTAGATTGGCCTAAAATCTTGCCATCAACCTCCATAGCTGGCAACTGTCCCAACGGAATGGCTGAAAAAGCACAAGCGCTTTTATAATAACAAAACTACAAACGGTGGCAACTAATTTATTGCTTACAAGGCTTCAAAGTGGGCCAGGTTTCGTGACTGACTCTCTTGTCTTCGTACTTAGCGTCAGCCTGTGCCAAAATGTAACGAGCACATTCGGCTCTGCCGCGACCCTCGAAGTAAATTAATTTGATTTGAGGAGCCATATTAGCTGAAAAAAAAACAATACGACAAATGTTACGATGGGTCGAGACTGCAAAAGCACTTCATTAACATATCCTGTGTTCACAAAGTCAAAGCGGCGTGACATTTTGTTTGCAAACAAACCAACTTACTTTGCTTTGTCTGTGCAATAAAGTTTGACAACAAGAACAAAATAAACTTGCCCGGACAGCGTTGGCGTCAAGAATGAATTTCGAACTATTCACCCGCCTATATATTTCAGTTTTTCGCTTTCATCCCAAAAGCAAACAAAAATGTTAGAGCCAGTTTTATTGCATTAACCGAAGTGACATTGCAAAAATTAGACTAAAAATAGTATTTTGTTCATTCGAATGACGCTGCAAAAATCCTATGTTGATTACAGTTCAAAGATAGTCAATTGTTTTAAAACACATTTTCTGAATCTACTCGCACAAAAGCAAATATTTCGAAATAGTTTTTTGTGAGAAAGTAATTCGCTGAAATTTACTGTCTATTCTTACAAATTCTTTCACAAATCCTTTGATTATTTCTTTTAATTGTATCCATAAAAAAAATTTTTTTTATAAATTTATATTCGCGCCACTCGGCGTCAGCGTTTTTGATACCGCAGCGGGCGTCCGCGCTTGCGGTGGTTAACCAGAGCCCTACATAAAAAGCCGAGTGCGCACCGACCTTCATTGTCGTTTGCTCGGAACCGCTCGTCCAGTTGTCAATTTCGCTCACGTTACATTTTGGAAATAAAACAGTTAAAAAAAACAAACAAAAATTGGGGTCGTCTGGGAATCGAACCCAGTGCCTCTCGCACCCAAAGCGAGAATCATACCAATAGACCAACGACCCATTAGAAATCATACAAATGTTTAGGTTACTGTAGTCGCGTAAAAAACTCGCTATTTCAGGAAACTAGTCCATGACTTCAATTTCACGTGCGCTGCCATTTCCGTCCGCCCAATTTGCATTTGAATTTTTCCACACCGTTCAAGTACCTGCGGTCGTGAGTAGAAAAGTGATTTTATTTTAAACCAAAAATGCTCCTGTTTTAAACAAAATAGTGACAACAGATAATGATTGTTGAAACGTAAACGATTTATCGTTAAGAGCATAGAATCCTTTCACATTTCGGTAACCGGTCGTTTTTCTATCCAATTTTTGATGTTCGGACGACTTTCTATCGCAGATACAAAAGCTTTCAATTTTGGATGTTGGTCGATAGCATGAGCGTCTTTTGACTTTAATTTCAGAAGCGCGTCGTATATGTAAATGTCGGCCCATGTCAACTATAAAACAATGAACTCTCATTATGATTTTACGGGAAGCTCGGATAATTTATCGTACACTCTGTCCAACGAAAAACCCGGAGCCATTGTCCGATAAAAACTTCTCGTATCTATCAAGGAATGGTTTCGCGTGCTCTTCTTTGAATTTCTGGTAAAGTTCTTCCTTAAAACAAGCAAACACTTTGTTCAAGCGTGGGCGATTCGCGCGTAAGAAAAAAATGTTATATGTCAGTAGCAATTTGTTTCATTAACTACTCTTATCTTTATCTTTTCCAAAAAGAGAAATTCTTTCTCATGCCTGATCAGAGGGTATGTGATTTTACCTTTTTCTGCGGATCCTTTTCCATGCGGTGCGCCCTCATGTGTTGCGCGACATCATCAACTCCTTCCACGTAGGCATCGCAAAAAGCTGCCTCAAGGCTGTTTTTACCATCCAAATCTGTAAATTAAGAGTAATATTCAAAAAAATCTTGAACCAAGTTGCAAACAAGCGCTTACGCAGTTCTTTCGCGACATATTTGGCAATGGCTTTCGATTGAGGAAGCACCTTACCATCGACCTCCAGCACTGGTACTTGACCAAATGGCATCGCTAAAATACTGTATTTGCAGGTCATGATAAATTCTCAATTGAAAAATTATTTTACTTGGTTTCAAATTTGGCCAGTTAGCTCTATCCAGTCGATTATCTTCATATTGCACATTAGCTTCGGCAAACAGCATACGAATAGTTTCTGCTTTGCCTCTCGCATTGAAATAAGTCAATTTGTAATTTGGCATTTTTACGTATGTTTCGAATGAATATTCAAAATTACAGCGCAAACAAATGTCCAACTTTCAACCGCGTGTTGACAAACTACGACCTTGCAAATAAAGTGTCAAAACTTTATCTCTGTCTGTTATATGATGAAAGTGCTGAACGATTTCAATGCTCTGTACGAGCCTGTGCTACTCTCTCTCGACGTGTACTACCTCGTACTCGTAGGCAAAATAAACGCCTATATCTAGTTTTATAATTATTATAGACGATGGGAAATATTGCGATGTTTGATCTAGAAAAAAGAAATTTAATATTTTCCTGCACGTTTTTTAATCAACGCCCAAAAAATACAACAGGATAAAAAAGTGCATGCAGAAACTGTACTTCACTTGATTACTTATTTTTGTACTGTATAATCTGACTGACAATCCAAACTGGTGATTCATTTTATTTGGCTACAGACAGGAAAAAACGTTCATCGATACTATTGAACATATCAAAAATAACATTTCGTTTATTTCTTTGTTTTAAAACTCGGTTTTGGGTCGTTTATCTAGCCACGCTTTTATGTTTGGCGTTTCTTCGATTTTCTTCATGAAATCTTGCAACCTGTAGTGCGGATCCAACAAGTCGGTACCATTCACCGTTCCGTTGCCGTGGGTTTGAATTGTTGCAAAGATAGCGAGATCGGCCCAGGTTAGCTGAACAGCAGAGAAGATCATTTCATAAATCAACTTGTAGATTTGATGTAACGTAAAGTTAATTTGGTTCAAATTACTTGTTTTCCGACAAAGTATCCGCTGCCGTTGTCTGTTAAAAATCCATCATATCTCTTCAAGAATGGAACCATTTGAGTTTCTCGGAATTCAGCCAACAGTTCTTGCTGAACAAAAACAAAGGACGTCCGATAAACAAGGACCATAGCTCATCACCCAACGTGCTTTACCTTTTTGTCTTTGTCCTTTTCTTTTTCAAATTTACTAAGATGTACAGTGGTGTCATCGATACCATCGACTAGCATATCGCAATATGCTGCTTCAAATTCGTCTTTGCCAGTCAGTTCTGAAAAATGCAAATAATTGACATAAGAGTTTACTTTCGAGCCAATTTATAAAACTCACTAAATTGTCGTGCTAGATAACGTGCGATGGCCTTCGATTGTGCCAAAAGTTTACCATCGATATCCAACACCGGTAACTGACCGAAAGGCATTTCTTATAGAAAAAACAAGAATTTTACAATGTTACATACTGTACGAATAATTTGTAAATCTTACTTGGTTTCAACTTTGGCCAGTCGTCTTTTTCGACTCGAATGTCATCGTACTTAACATCAGCCTGAGCAAAGATCAATCGTGACATTTCAGCTCGACCACGGCCTTTGAAGTATGTAAGCTTGTAATGAGGAGTTTTAGGACTGCTCGCAGCTTCAATGCCGAAAAACGGCACTAAAACAAGACAAAACAAAAGCCAAGCCATTTTTGATTGTACAAAAGTGTTTAATTCAGCTGAGTTGCGATATTATATGTCTTGTAGTTGCACCTAATTTCTCGGCCCTGTGGCTGATGTAAGAAAGTGGAGCGATATGGACTTGTTTTGCAAACACGTTGTGATTCCATGTGCAATCGGACGATAAGTGTAACGACCTGTTCATTATTTTTGTTTGCGTTCACGGATAAACTGCTGTAGCCAATCCAAGTTGAGACACGGCTCTCATTTGCATATTTTTATTACGTTCAAATATAAAAAAGCTACGAGTACGACACATTTCATTTTGATCATCAAACTACAGTCTTTTAGTTAAATAAAAAAATTTAAAAAAAATTTATTTTGCTTTAAAATTGTGTTTTTGGACGTTTTTCAATCCAACCTTTTACGTTTGGTGTTTCGCCGATTTTCTTCATGAATTCTTGCAATTTCGGATGCGAACCCAACAAATCGGTGCAATAGCTATCAATGACGTTAAAGATCGCTAAATCGGCCCAGGTTATCTGAAATAATTATGCTTTTAAATCTAGATCGCCAATAGCCAGTGACACGCAAGTATACTTGGTTCCCAACGAAGAATCCGGTGCCGTTGTCGGATAAAAACTTTTCGTATCTAGCCAAGAATGGTTTCAGGTGATCATTTTGAAACGACGTCCATAATTGTTTCTACAACACGCGCAATAAACGTTGACAATGGAAACAAACAAATCGCTCAATTAAATGGCACCTTTTTCTCAGGGTCTTTTTCAGCGAACCACGGACCGAGATTATTGGTTGCGTCGTCGATACCATCAACGAGACCGTCGCAGAATGCAGCTTCAATATCGTCTTTGCCAGCCAATTCTAAAACAAGACAATTAGTTCTGCAAAAACAAAACGTCTTAAGCAGAATCCTTCGCCATTAACTCACTACATTGACGTGCAAGATAACGAGCGATTGCTTTGGATTGAGACAGTACTCTACCGTCGACTTCCAAAATTGGCATTTGACCGAAGGGCAAAGCTGAAAAAATCAAAATTCAAAGTGGTTTTAGAGCACTCTGAGCCATATGAAAGACTTACGTAGAGTGGTTTTCAACTTTGGCCAATCGGAAAATTCAACTCTAACATCTTCATATGGTACTCCGGCTTGAGCTAACACCAATCTTGACATCTCAGCTCGGCCACGACCGTTGAAATATGTTAGTTTATAATTTGGCATTGTAACTTTAGCGTCAGTACCTGAAAATGGTTATATTTCTGTGCAACAGGGAATTTTATCGAACTATTATAGACAGCTGATATGATGAGCGAGGAAAATTTCGTGAAGACTCATCTAACTGAATCTTTATTTAGACTAATGATCCACGAATGTTCAGTATTCTTTCCCGATTTAGAAAGCTCGTGCACAATCGCTAGAAAGACACTTGCTCATTATTTTTTAGCTGAAGTAATAATGAAAAATATTGAATTTTTTGCGGCGCAAGTTCTGTGATGAATTTGCAAAAATTTACTTACTAGCCTGTTTCTCGTTCGGAGCTTTTTTTCTCAACACACCGGTCGAACAAATGTCTCAACTTTCAACTGAGGTTTATCGGTTGAAAAATGTTTGAAAAATTGAAATTTCATAAGAAAGTGGTCGTGTGCATTAAACAAACTAGTTTCTGTCGATTGAAATTTGCGAATGTGTGCTTTTCAATTTTCCTCATTGAATTTCGAGGCATGAATTTACTTACTATATAATGAAACAATTTCTTGCTACAGTTCTGCAGAAATTTTTCAAAGTGAACAGTTAAAACGAACTGCAGAAATAGAATGGTGAACTTTTAATAAAAGTGATAAAAAATACGTTACCGATAATTTTTGGCGATATATCCTTGAAATATAGAGTACAGTTAGCTTTTCAAAGAAAATACAAGCAACTTTCCAGAACAGAGTACGAAATACAAATGATTTCTAAATGAAACTATAAAGATACCATGGAAACAACTATAAAGTATGCGAAAGCTAAACAAGTCAATAGCTACACTTCTGTCAAATTCAATTTTAGCAAAAAAATATATTTTAATCACAGTATTATAAATAAAGTAAGTCGTAGACTACAACACTATTTTAGCTAACAAGATTCATGAAAGTCGTGGATCTGAATTTTGTTATTTATCCTTTTGGACGCTGTGCAATCCACGCTTTAATTTTCGGTAGATCGCCGATTTTCTTCTGATGTTCTTTCAACCTTGGATAGCCTGCTGGCAAATTGCTCATTTGAACAAAGTGAAAAGCAGCGAGATCAGCCCATGTTAGCTGGAATAGAAAAATAAAATAACAACCAGTTTTTAAATCTACAAAAGCATCCAACAAGTTAGAATACTTGACTTCCAACGAAAAATCCAGTACCATTGTCGACTAGAAACCGTTCATATCTATCCCAAAATGGTTTCAGTTGAGTATCAGCAAACTTTTTCTGAAAAATATGACGGTCCAAGACCATTACTGCCACTTTAGTACTTTGTTCTTTAGCAATACTCTTTTCGTTGGGTCTCGTTCCAGCAATCCATCAATTACATCATCAAGTCCATCGACAAGACCGTCGCACAATGCAGCTTCAAAATCATTTTTGCCGCACAAGTCTGCAATGAATATCAAAACAGTAATCTGTGACGCTATATTTTTAGTTTTCTACGCGCCTTACTGAACTGGCGAGCCAGATAACGAGCAATAGCCTTCGACTGAGATATAACTTTGCCGCAAACTTCCAACACTGGCAACGACCCAAACGGAGTAGCTGGAAACAAAAGATCGGCTTGCAAAGGGAGTTATCTCGTGAAAGGCAGAATTCCAAATGCCTTACTTGCTTGTAAGGTACCAGGCCAGTCTTGCGGTCCGATTCTATCATCTTCAAACGGTACGCCAGCTTGTGCAAAAATTAATCGCGAGGGTTCAACACGCCCAGCCACATTGAAATACGTGAGCTTGTAGACGTGCTTGCAGTGAGGTTTGCAATGAGCCATGTCAGCGATGTTTCAATCTAAATAACAAGAGACATATCGATGAAAAACCCGACGAAATTGCATTTTTTCTATATATGGAAAACGCGCAATATACCTATGAGGTAAAATAGAAAACGTTTTCAAGTGAACGCCTCAATAATACAAAAATGGCATGCATATTATTTTTTCATCATTATAAGTGAGTATGGATGCTTAGGAACTAGAATGTCGATTTATTGAAAAGAAATAGTTTTTTGTTCCGTGAGAAAAATTCACGAGTAATAGTTAAATATTGGTATAGCGTACTTGGCGTGAATTTATTCAATTATAGTAGGTAACCGGAATTGTAACCATTGGCAAATATATTGAATACTGTATAATCTAATGAACTACCTTTACATTTTGCTTCTACACTTCTTTATATCTCGCAACAATTTCTTTCATAGTTCTAACGGACGTTTTAGGAACGATTTTGAAAAAGCAAGCAATTTTATTGCTTGAAACCTCAAGATTACTAGTTTCTCATACACCGAAACTAGATAAAATGTTGTATTTAAATTGCCGATTTATTTCACATTGATTCAGCAAAATTGTCAACAGAAGTCAAGAATACAGTCAAAATCATTTGATTAAAACTGTCGCAACCTATAACAGAGATAACAATTCTTCGTCAAAATCGTAACCGCACAAACAATGTTCTTGATTATTTTGCCTCAAACAATTGACCGAATGAAAATGCATACAGAAATCGGCTGTGATGCAACTTCGGCACATCGCCACGCGACATTTGCTGCAAGTTTTGCAGCCGGTGTACAGTTTGCATTTCGGGCAAACTAACATGGTAATCATTCGAGCCAGCTGATGTCTTTCTTTCTCTTTGTCGAGTCGATTGGATTTTGCTTCCAATACAGCCGATACAACTGTCGCTGGCATTTTCGGTCGATTCTTGATGTCGCAAATCGGCGCTGCCAACGCCAGATGTCGTATGCAAATCGCTGCCGAATCTTTGTATCCGTATTTAATAGACGATTCCAAAAAAGTGAACGCCTCGGGATGGTATCGAGTGAATATTGGCTTGTCGATTTGCCCGATGCAAGTGATTATGAAATCGGCGCATCGTTGTTTCAAACAATATACGCTGAATTCGTCAGCCAATTTCATCATGATTTCGTAGTTTTCGAAATCGACATCGTTAACGATCAAAAAGTTAATGCAATATTCTTTCAGCCGTTGCAAGTTGTATTTCTCGGCCAGTCGAATGATCGATTCGATGTTATCGCTGTTGATTTTCGAATTAAAAAAATTAACGCATCTCGTTTTCAGATTTTCGATATCGTATTCGTCGGCCAACTCGATAATAAGATCGACGTTGTGATCGTCGATTTCTCGCTGACAGGGATAACAAAACAAGCACGAAAGCAATTCGACGATTTCGTCGAATTTCTTGCCGGGCAATTCTATGCAATCTTCGTTTTTTTCTTTAAATTCGCCGTAGAACATTTTTTTGAATACAGGGCTGAACATCGACAGAACTTCTTTCGATATCCAAAGTTTTTTATTTTCAACGAGGAAAGCGATGTTTCTCTCCTCAGTAGAGAAAGAAAGCAAATTCTTCATCGAGTCCATTTTGAAAAATAACGAAATTCAAAGCACAAAACAAAAAAAGTCGACCTGCTTTGACGTACAACGAATGAAAGAAAACCAATGGTCAAATAAGGTCACGACGTGAACATTGGATATTTGAAAAAACAAAGGAGTGTTTTTTTGGGTCGGGTAGGCAGGAACGACTATTGGCACTTTTTCTCAACTAGCTAATCACAAAATTGTAAAAAAATGTAACGAAAATGAAAAATTTTTAATTTAATATAAAATTTTAATCAAATACTGTTCGGGCATCAACATTTACCTACATAAAGCATCAAATAAAACAAATTTTGTGTAAGCAATGTCCGATTACCAAGGAGTTTTGGGACGTTTCTCCAACCATAATTTTATATTGGGTAAGTTTTCAATTCGATTCATGAACTTTTGTAGATTTGGATGATCGCCCAATAAATGCAAACATGTCGATTGTATATCGTGAAAAATCCATAAATCGGCCCAAGTTAGCTGAATTGAGAGCAAAGAATTACACAACACAAGCAAAGTGTTAACATTGAAGAAAAGTTTGACACCTGATTTCCAACAAAATATCCTGACACTGAACTGGGATTTTCTGTTACAAACTTTTCGTATCTTACTAAAAATGGTATCAGTTCGTTGTCTTCGTAACTTTTCCACAATATGTCCTGAAATTGTTTTCCGCTTGATTTAATCATTTGCAAACACTTCTCGTGTACCTTTTTTGCTGGATCTGTTTCTTTAAACCACGGAGCCATTTTATTGCTCACATCCTCAGCTCCATCAACAAGCCCGTCGCAAACGGCCGCCTCGATTTCGTTTCGACCAGCTAATCCTAGAGCAGTCAAAAAAATGTCACAAAATAGTAAATTGTTGCTAAAGTTTCTATTTCCGTACCAAATTGTCTAGCTAAATATCTTGTTAAAGCCTTTGATTGTGGGATTATTTGCCCGTCTACTTCCAAAACTGGCAATGTTCCAAAGGGAGTGGCCGGTTTAATTTTTGGCCAGTCTTGATCCGATATCCTCACATCTTCGAAATGTACACCTGCTTGGGCAAACACTAATCGAGCAGCTTCGGCTCGACCTCGACCATTGAGATAGATTAGCTTATATTCTGGCATTTTCAACCAAGAATCATCCGTTGGACACCTCCAAGTGCCAAAATGAACGCTAAAAATCTTTTTCAATGAAGTTCGAAATTTTGCTTCTATTTTCCAGTTCCAGATCCACAAACTCAGCATTTACTCTCAAAGAACCACTTCAGATTAAAAAATCTGCACTTCATCCTGCCATCTATTTTTAGATGCTATTTGCTTTACAGAAAGTTGAAAAATCGAAGGAACATACAATAGTTTGTCAATCAAATTATATTGATTTGTAAGCATACATCGAGTTCACTGCCTATTTGAATTGAAAGTTTTGCTTGTAAGCATATTTAGCAAGGAAATTTAGAGTTCCAGATCGAAAGTTCTTGTAAGAACAGGTTTATCTTCAAAATCACGTAAAAAAACACGCAGGTACAAGCGCTTTTTCTGCAATTTCACACAATTTTGCTGTATGAAAGACGAAAATCGCTGCAAACGAAGTTTCGGATTTTGTTGCATCGAAAATTCAGGTGTTTTAAAATGGTTGTCCAGTTTTAAATTTTGTTTGCAATGTCTTCTAATCAACAAGAAGTAAAAAAAGATAAATTTCTACATTTCACAAGGGTTTTCCTTGTTTTGGGTCATAGCCAGCGAGGTGTGGGAAATTTTTTGCAACAAATTTTGCGTTTTTCAGTTCCAGTATTTGGAAGTTCTTTGCAAGCAGCTTTACGAAGCCACAGACGCTTCCGAGAGGGCCGCCGCCGAAAAAGCTTTATTCGAATTTTCGGAACGACCGGACTGTTTGCAAAAATGTTTAATGCTTTTGGAACAAGGCAGTGTGAGCAAATAATTTTATTCATAAACTTATGTTCAATTTTCGAAGTTTGATTTCGTTGCTCAAAAATAAGTTAAACAGTGCACGTTTTCAGACTGCCTACGCTCAACTAGTTGCCGCAACGACGCTTATCAAATTAATATCAAAACCGGCCGCCGTTGTCTCCATTGAAGAACGTTTACAATTGCGTAATACATTGCAACTGATTTTCAGTTAATTTTTGTTTTCAAAATCACTGTCTAATATTATTAAATGTCCTTTTATTATAGGTAATTACTTGTTAAACCATATGGCAACTCGATCCAAATTACCCGGTTTCGTCGTTTCGTCATTATGTCAAGTAATTAGTCGGTGACTGTTTTTTGATCTGCAAAGCAATCCAGAAATATTTCTACAATAGCATGAGATGCCTTTTGCAAAGATTTTTAATAGTCACAGCATCGAATTAGATTCAAAAAACAGATTTTATCACTTGAACTGCAACTTTTCCAGTCCAAATTCACTTTTTCTCTACTGACTCTTGTTTTTAGCTATTTGCCAGATTAACGAAGTTAAGTTGGTTTGATCTCAGCAAGGATAACGATTTCGCGTTTCGATCGTCGGTCAATACGATTATAAAGCTGGTCGAAGTATGAAAATTTGTTTTGTATGCCTTGCCAGAAAGAAAATCATGACTTTTATTCAGCAAAATCGAATGGAAATTTGTTCCTTGGGCATTTTACTATTAGCCCACTTGATCGCCGAAATGAATCAAGTAATAATTGCTCATCACAGCATTGGTACCTGTTCGCCAGTGAATATAATTATCCTCATTTGCAGCAAAACGGGATCGGTACAATCACTAAACACAGAAAAGTTGCAGCTTCGTTTCGAGACGGTCATTTATTCGATATATTCCAATTGGCCGTTCGCCTATTACAACAAGCGTTAAGCGGAATAAATAATTTAAATTTTTCAGAGGAGATTCAAGTAAAAACAAAAATTTTGTTCACATTATACTCTAGTTTTTGCTTTTTTCTGACTTGGAAGTGAAAACTTTGCTTTTAGCGTGGCTTATTAAACAACTTATTGCAATTAGCCGTAAATTGTTTGAATTTCGATTTCATCGGCTCCATAGTGGACGACAGCAGCGACGATAACGTCAGCGTCCAGGTGCCAACGAATTGGCGAGTTGGTAAATTAATCCATTTTGGCTTTTCAGAGAATTGCTCGATTTACCAAATGCAAATAACTTTTTTTGCAGCATTTGTCGATAATTCCATTGTAAAAATGTTTTTCGAAATATACGCCGTTACTCCGTCCGATTTAGGAGCACTGGTAAGTTCAAAGAATCGGTCAAACTTATAAAAATATGCACGAAATTTGTTTTTTCAAGGCGTTATCGTGTTTAGTCCAGTTAAGTTCCATAAGACGGACGATATTCAGTAACACCGAACGTCAACAGTTTTTAACCGCGCTGGTTGCGGGCGTAAAAGCAATATTAGAAAATCCTCGGGTAATTGCGCTACGCAACAAATTTTCTCGCTGGCTATGAAGATTTAACGACGCATTTTAGGGATTGAGCGATCAGGCAACTTATCACGAATTTTGCCGGCTCATTGCAAGACTGAAGAGCAATTATCAATTGAGTGAATTGATTAAAATCGATGATTATCCGAAAATCGTTCGAATGATAACAGAATTCACTGTTCAAAGTTTACAAGTTAGTCAGCTCGGCTATATCCTCTCTTGAAGGCTAATAAGAATTATAGCTCGTCATATTTTTTTGTTTTATTTCAGATGTATCAATTTTCGGTCAATAGCATTCATTATTTGCTCTCTTTTTGGCAACGAATGATTTCGAGCATGCCTTATGTAAAATCCTTGGAGCCTCATCTATTGGAGCAATTCGCTCCTCTAGTTACCAAGGGATACATCGAATCGCGCGTAAATCTCGTTGAAATTGTCCTGAGGTGACTGTAAGATGGCTAAAATTTGAATTATTAATTTCAACTTTAGTTGTGTGTTCGATTTATCTATGTTCCGAATATGTGAATGAATTCTGTTTTTTTAGAGAAGGAATCGAAGATCCACTGGACGACCACAGTTCGTTGGGCCAACAAATGGAGCAATTGTCGATAATTAGTCGTTGCGAATACGACAAAACTTGCCAATTAATTATGCAAAATTTCGATCGTTTCGCCTCAGCGTACCATCAATCAATTCAAACTAATAATCCTCTGGAGCAAACTCTCGAAGAATGTGAGATTATTTGATAGTTTAACTGCTTTTCTGCGATGGAACCGGTTTGAACACCGATTTCGATTGGTTATGTGCGATTTTTTTTGTCAGGGCGCTTAACGTGGTTGGTGTACACAATCGGAGCAGCCATCGGCGGCCGCCAAGCGTGCAATATTTCCGACGAGCACGATTTGTTCGATGGTGATCTACTATGCAGGTTTGACAGAAAATTGAAAGAAAAAATTTCATCTGTTTCAACTGTAGTTTTTCAGAGTATTACAATTGATGCGTTTGACTGATTCACGATTGCCCGGTAGAGCTTGCGAAAAACTAGAAATCGCTTACCTATGGTTCTTAGAACAGTTTCGTAAAATTTACATCAGCGACCAAGTTCAAAAGACATCCAAAGTAATTACTTAAGACAGTGACGTCATCGTTAGTCAGAGCACAGGATCATCCATAGTTGGGATCATCCATAGTTGGGTGGACTGCACTTGCAAATAACTAAATGTTTGCTCTTTGTTTTATTTTGTTCAACTGATTAAGGAATTATTGAAGGTTTATACGAAATTAACTGAAGTTTTGGGATTGACTGAAGAATCGATGGTTTTGGCGATGTTCGTTCAAAAAATGTAAGCAAGTTCTGTCAGTTTTTCTGCTTTTCCTAATAACCTTCAGGGTAAAAATTGATAATTACGCCGTAAAAGCCACGTTTTGTATAGATTTCCATTAGGTTTTAAGTATTTCGGTCTTAAAACCAATTAATTGTTAATTTTTGCTAATAACAAAAAAAGAAACTCATATTATTGCAAAAATAGTTTCAGTGGTTAGCAAACTGGTTTTTTGTTTTTCGGAACGCTAATACAAGCAAAATAGTTTCCTTACACAATGATAATTGGCTATTTCTATTTTAAGTGACTGCATATCTGTCGATTTTTATAACTTAATGATTCGGACACTTTTTACAAGCCTTTTGCCTCTTTTGAAAGGTTACTTGATACTTTTTGCAGCTTTTTTGCTTCCTTGACCTCTTTCCTGTACACCTCTTCGATTTGCCAAGGAAACTCATCAATTTTACGTTATAATTTATAAATAAACGCTGCTGCAAAAATAATAAGGAAAAAAGCTACAAACTTTAATGAATCGAGCCTAACAATCCTTCGGCTGCGGCTCGATTACTTGAAAAAATTTAGTACGATTCTATATTTATTTAACAGCAATTTGTAATAAAAATATATTTGAATAATCTAAATTTATAAAGCCTGGACGCAGGAAAATAAATTTCTTCAATTTGCCATAAAAATTAGTATATACCGGTATTTAAACAAATTTCCAAATTTGCTAGTTTGCTGGCTAATAGAAATTAATCGACTGCTAAAATCCAAAGTTTTGCAAAACTTAAAAAATAAGCCGGTCGAGTGAAGTTCGCGAGCATTCTCGTTAAGTAGCTCGATGATACAACAAATAATTTGTCATCGAAAGTTGAGAGGCATTATTTCGCACGCTTGGTACATCGTTGTAACTTTCCGATTTTCTATTATCAAACACGTATCGTTGGTCGGACAGTCCGAATGTAGCATGTCGTCGGTCGACGATTCTTTCATGACGATTTTCGTCGTCGATTGAGTATTTTGTTTTTCGCCGCCGTTGACGGCGCCGTTTTGTAAGAAATTCGTCAACGTTAAAGCGACACCGTTCGTTGCTCGACGTTTGTTCGACGTGATTAAATTCACGAATTTTTCGCGATATTTTTTCAACGCTTTTTTCAATACTGAACGAAACGGTTTCGAAAACGAGGCGTAAATGAGAAAATTCGCCGAACTGTTGAGCACGACCAAAAAATTACCAGCGTCGACGACGAACATCAAACGAATTTGACTGTCGACCGACGGCTCGTCGCTCGAACCGAACGTTTCAATTATATTGACGGCGAAGCCGACGGAATTGCAAACTAAAAACAAAATAACCACCATGACCAACGTGATCGTCGAATCGCCGTCGATGTCGGGCGCGTGTTGAACGCTGGCGAGAATATCGTTCTCGTCGACAATTATCGCTGATTCGACGATAGATCGTTCGTCGTTGTTCGTTGGCGTTTTCGATTTAGCCGTATAAACGAATAAAATAATCAAAAAATTCAGCACCAACAAAAATGTAAATGGCACGAACGCCATAACGAGAGCATAACTATAGACCTTGTAGACTTGCATGTAAATCGGATCTAATCGCAGCAGAGTCGGGCAGATTTCCTGTCTGTACGTCGCTTGATTCTCGTAATCGACGCAGTTGACGATTTCCAATTCCCAAAACGTGACGCAATTGTAGAGAAACGTCATCATAACGATAACGTACAGCGTTAGCTTGGTCGACTGCGCTCGGCAGAATTTCGACGTCGGCCGACGTATGCTGACGTAGCAGTCGATGGCTGCGAATACGGTAAAATATACCGAACACATTTGAGACATATAGCCCAAGGGCAGAATATACGGAATGATTAGCAAGTGAATTTTCGTCAATAGCTCGTCGAATCGCCTCGCGGAATCGACAGCGATGACGAACAGCCCGCACCAGTCGACCATTATGTCGCTGATCGCCAACGCCGCCAGGTAATAATCGGTGCTGTTCATTATCAGTTGACCGCGTGTGAAAATCAAAAACGATATGAAATTCGTTATGATACCGAAAGTAGCGATCAGCGGCAGCGTAACGACGATTAAATACAAATTGAAATCATGATAATCCGAGTGAGAAAAATGCTCGTTGGCTAGTTCGCAAATGCAAGCATTGTTTGTATCCGTTTGTAACACGGACCCGTTCAAAATCGATGATTCATTCAGCATATCGAACAGTATGTCGAATCGGTGATCGGCGGACATTATTTTACGATTTGTTCTCGATTGTGAATTCCAACGACATTTCTGTCTTTATAAAATCAATATGGTCGAATTTCCAACCATTTTCTTCTACCTCCCTTTCCGAACACCTTTCTTGCGCAATCGATGATTTTCTTCGTTTCGTTCGATATGGCACTTTTTGAGGACACTTTTCTTGATTTTCTTCCACTTTTGGAAACGCGACTTTTTCTTCTTTGTTCTCGATTTCCACTTTTGCGGACACCTATCGTGTGCACTTTTCTTCGTTGTTCTCTCGATTTTTACTTCCTTCGACAACTATCAAGGAATCAAGGAACGAGCAACGAAATGATTACAACTGCTGAAGGTTCTTTTTTTATAATAGATAGAAATAAAAAAGAATGAAGGAAATGGATAGATTTTTTTTCACTCAAGTTTTTCGCCAGAAGATGCGCTTAGACGGCGGCGACTATCTTCTTTCTCTTGCTTCTCCTCGCTCTTCTTCGGTTGTGTCAACGTTTGTCTTCGGCTGGTTAAATATTTTATAATTTAATGATGACCGACCAACGTTAAATGTGTTCTTCGTTCGTTCAAAGAAAGATGGGACGAGGGGAGAAAAAAATTGAACTAATTGTCGGTGAAGAAAGCGGATTCTATAATGGGCAATCCTTGGAGGTTTTTTGATGAATTTTTACTCTTTTGCGAGCTTAACGAACGAATGAACGGAACGAAGGTCGACGGACGGACTGACGGACGACCGGAGCACAATTGAAATTTAAAAAGAAAAACAAAATTTCTGTTTATAGTTTACGAAAATATCGTTCGCGAGCAATAAAAATTGGATGTTTTTCCCGAATGGAACAAATTCCTGGGGCGATCAGAGCAAAAATGTTAATGAATGACGGAACAAAAGTCTCGTTTTTTTTCTCTTAATTTTTTGCAAAATCCATCTCCTGTCTCTCAGTGCATGTCGAGCAAGCGAACGGGCTTATGCAAATTCCCCATGTTTTTTCGCGCTGAACTATAATCGGAATAATTTTCTGATTGACACAGTATTGTTGATAGATATAAATCGGAATAAGAAATCGAGTGGAAAAAAACCAAAAACGTGAACTCTAATTAAATATTCATCGTCCTTTTCCGCTACCACCGCGCGCCAGTCACACACTGGATGGAGCAAGTCGATGTATACTGTAGCTGGTCGGTCTATCTTATAGCTTCGATAATGATCGTTTTCAGTTGTTTTGTTTTCAAACAATTATCGCTATCTTTTTGCGATGAAACGTGATCAATACCGAAACACTATAATGATTGCCCCCACTAACTAAATCGACGACTTGTCGTCGGTCGTTGGCCAACAAAATGGATAATGCAACACAGATATAATGTCCGAGAAGGTAGAATGAGAGAAAAAAACTGAATACTATAGTTGGTCGGTGGTGCGAGATTATAGTTGAGTCGAGCGAGGTACTACTGGTTCCCACCAGTTATTTTAATTCGAAACAATGTACGGTGTATAATTTATCGATGTAACGCAACACGGTAAAGCCATTACTAACTGAAAAATAAAAATGCTAATGCACAACGTCGGCTCATTTGCCTCTCGGATAGTCGATAAAAAATCGCACGCCACCGAAAAAAAGAGCAAATTTTTGGACAATATACTCAGCTCGCGAAAGATGCGAATACAGCGTGAAAAAATGCTCGTATTTGTATCTTTCGAAAATTAGTCTCAAAATGAAGTCTCGTCAGATTAAAATCGCAAAGATCAGCAAACGCGCATTTTGAGTGACGTAAAACTGAAAAAGTATTCCATTCGTTTTGCGAGGCAACAAAATTAGTCTGAAAATGAAGAAAATGATTACGTAGGCCGTGAATGAGACCGACGGCCGCTGTCATCTGCTTGGAAGTGCCAATCAGTTTTCGAACGATTGTTATATATGAACATAATTAGAATGCACATAAAAAACAGCCAACGGGCGAAATTATTTCTCTATACATCTGCTAAGAGATCATAATTCGAGAAATTTTTATGTGAAGCAAGCACATTTTCGTCAGAAAATAAACAGGAAGGAAGTTGGAAAAGTTTTCGGAAAACTCTTGAGGAAACGTGAGAACCCTCAAATTAAGAATACTTACGTGAAGAATTAAGAATACTTACGTGAAGAATCTTCAAAACTGAACAGAATTTGTTATTCTCGAATTTATAGATTTGTTCCCAGTTTATAAAAAACGCAGATAAAATTTCGATGTTGGCAGCAAAGATTAGGGCACTTTTTTTGATGTAATGAAAAAATAACATCGAAATGATAAAGAAAATTTGTTTTCGTTCCCTCCTGAAGGAGCCTAATATATTTTAATTTACTTCCAAGCAGATGTAGTTGTGTTTATTTGTTTAAAGGTTATCCTTTCTGAATTATAATTGTTTTTCATTTTGAATTGACAAATAACGACTTTGTTTACTAATACCTACCTCCAAAATGTAATTTTCTCGGAACTTCTGTGTTTTAAACATGTTTCTGCAGTAAAAACAAAAAAAATAGCATTAGACAGTGTCTTACAGAGAATTTTTTTGTATTTTCAGCATTACAAATTTAAAATACTGGTGCCAAAGTGATAAAATTGTCGACGATACGTTAGCACTTTTGAACGACTTGTCGCTGGGATATGCCTCTGTTCGAAAACTGGTTCGACTACCGGAAATCCAATTTTTGCTTAATAATCACACTGTAAGCTCACTGACTGTTTATGATAACGAGCACGTTCATTAACTTGACTTTTTATGTTCACATAGGGTGAACATTTTTCGTTTCTTGGAACCAATGCTGATATTAAAACGATGAAATTTCGAACTACGTTCTATACGGCGTTAATGCGACTGCTGTGCGTCGATCTCGGCGAAGATGAAGATCAATTCGAACAATTTATGATGGGATTAACGAGTAAATATTTGTTTCTCTTTCATTCTTATGAGAGAATTTTTACAATGAGGTTTGGGAAAGATTACTCTTACCTGAATCATCCGCTGATTGTTTCTGTTATCAATCTGCAGTTTTTACTTTCTGGGTACATTGTTGTATATTTAGGCTCGTTTAACGAACTTTCAAACGTATTTAGCGTCGGCGATGCAGCTATAGTTGGTCAGGAAAATGCAAAAGTACTTCAACAGTCATTTTTGATTTCCTCATTTTACGGCCATCGTTTTTTTCAGCGAGCTGTCATCGGTATGGCTCGTGACGTACGCGGCGTCGCTTTTGCTTGCAATACAAAAAGTTCATATTTGATGTTATTCGATTGGTTGTACTCGACGTATTTAAATATTTTTCGAAGATCTGTCGAAGTTGGTTTAAAAAAGAACCTGGAAACAGAAATTTTAAAACAAAATTCGTGTATGACTTGTGCAGATTTGGTATTCCGATCCGAACGTAACGACGCCAGTTTTGAAACTTATCGCCGAATTGTGTCAAAATCGAAGCGGTCGTTTGCAATTCGACGTTTCGTCGCCCAACGCCATATTATTGTTCAAAGAGACAAGCAAAATTTTTTGTTCTTACGGTACGAAGAACTACACATAGTTGTTTTTTGAAGTGTAAAAATATACAAATAAATCTACACAATGAGGTCTCATTGTGCTCCGACGGACCACTGGCAACCTTCCATTTATTCGACAGAAATCCACTGTAGACTGTGGCTGTGAATCAAATTGTTGACCATAAATTGTTTTTTCTCATCGATTCAGGGTCACGAGTTCTCACTATGACCGACATTCCGAAGGAACAGTTGTACAGAATGCGATTGAAGGGAATCATGATTTGTTTCGGCATCATGCGAGCTGCCCTGTGCGGAGGTTACGTAAATTTCGGCGTTTTACATTTGTACGGCGATACCTGTTTGGACGACGCGTTGAACATGTTCGTTAAAATGGTGCTAACTATTCCTCAAACCGATTTATTGGTATGTTCATTAATATCGCCCGAAATCGTTGGTTCCAGGGCTGAATTCTTGTTTTATATTTCAGGCTTATAGTAAACTAAGTCAAAACTACTACTTTTTAATGGAATCATTGGCCCAGGATCATCTAACGTTCATGTCTCATTTGGAACCGCAGATATTCGTGTACATACTTCAAACATTGCACGAAGGTCTTACCGCTTTAGGTAAGAAGCTATTGTTGATTTACGACCATAGTTTACGTAAGACTATAGTTCATAAGTCGACTAGATCGGCAAGCATAGTTCATAAGGAACTATAATTCATTGAACACTGGACATTTCGTTGTAGATACAATGATTTGCACTTGCTGCTGTACGTCGCTTGATCACATTATTGCATTTTTGTATAAACGAGTTAGTCGAGTCAATAAACCTCGAAGGCCGCACGCCGGCATGAGACCCGAAGGTGATAACATATTGAGAGTACTCGAAATTCACCCTGATATTCTACGCCAAGTATTTACTAACTCGTAGTCGCTCTTCGTCGCTGGCTTGGCGGCTTATTTTGTTTCTCGTTTCAGTTACTATCTACTGTCATGAACATTGTGATGTTTGAAGATTGCCGATGCCAATGGTCGATGTCCAGACCGTTGCTAGGTTTGATTTTGCTGCAAGAAGAGTATTTCGGACAACTCAAAGCGCAACTGATCGGAGCTCAAAACGGCGATAAACAACAATCGCTCGCGTGTTATTTCGACTCGTTAATGGACGGAATCGAAAGAAATTTGTCAACGAAAAACAAAGACAAGTACGTTTTCCATTACAATTCACTGTAGAACTAAATTTAATTCATATTGGCAAGTTGAACGCTAATATCTAGATAGTAGAATTTTGGAAGTTTGACTTCAGTGCTCGGAAAGGGCTAAAGCAAGTCACTTTTTAGGTTTACTCAAAATCTATCCGTATTTCGACGAGACGTGACCGAATGTTTGAAAGGCGCCCCTGGTAACACGATGTCGTCGCCGCCCAACAGTCCTTACGTCGATAGTAGTATGATGTCGTGATTTTTTTGCAAATTATGTATTTTTGTATTTTGCGTATCGTTGCCCGACTTTATAAGTTTGGTTTTTTTACTCGTCAATGAATAAATCCCGATTATAAATACGACTAAAATGGAATTGGTGAGACTAACATTTTATTTCTTTTATTGACTTTTGGCGACTTTGGCTAGATGCTTTTCACGATTTTGCAAACAAATTTTTTTGGCAAGTAACGTGTAAGCGAAACTGGGTATCAAATCCAAAATTTCGTGCTGAAAATTTGCACTTGCTCGAATGAAAAACAATCCGCAGTTTTGTTCGGCGGAAATTTACTTGTATTGCGTGACTGAAACAGCCGACGGTTTCGTTTTCAATTCCGACAGTGTTTAGAGCCGAGCGAGCGTAATAATTTGGATCGGGAGCGAACCAATTAGGCTTTTTTATATTTGTCATTTTAGTGGCTACATAATGGGGATGAACGCTCTATTAGAAAGCAAATTTGCTGAAGAACAAGCAAAATAGAAAACTGTTTCATTTTGTGTACTTGGAAAACGATTCCTTTATCAGAATACTCTCCAAATAAACCAAGAGTGAAAAATCGGACAAAACTCTGCAAAAGATGTTGTCTAGAGGTTGAAAAACAATGCAGCGTGAAAAACCAAACTTTTGTAGCAGCATAGACGGATAAGAAGGGTATTGGACTAAATCCAGTCAATGAGGATAAATTGATAATAACACCTTTTTGACGCTTTATCATTTGAGGCAACACAATATGGACCATCTGAAGAATAAATTACGTCATTTCTAGAAACGTGATAGAGATAACATAATTAGCAAGTGGTTTAATTTGCTTTTTTGAGAGCTATTCCGAGCGATATCCTGTAATCTTTACAGACTATAAAATGTAAACTGTACCTCTACCATTGATGAACAATTGACATCTATCATACTTTTCCAAAACTAAAAACACAATTAAGTATCTCATGAAATGTACGATACTCCATTCGAAAATTGTTTATTGTGTACATTATCGCCTCCAGCAAATTTGTCGAAAAATTCTGGATAATGAGAAACGCCAACATTGTTCACTGAAAGATTAAATGAAATGTACAGATTTTTTGCTTTTCAGAAACTAACTTGCAATGAATCTTACTGACCCAAAACTCCAATTTCTAGACGGCTCAAAGCTTCTTTGATTACATCATAATTTTTAACAGTTGAAGCAGAGAAATCGAAAACTAAAGTTCTAATTTCGACGTTATTCGATTCTGCGTCTTCACCTGAATGAAATATTACACGAAATTTTTATTTTATTTAACTTGCTTGTTCGATTTTACGTATTTCCTCGGCAGTATCGTCCAATCGGCTCTGGCTGCGACTAATTAAAAAAACGTTCAATCCTCGTCTAGCCAATTCTTTAGCGTATCCTTTTCCGATTCCATCGGTCGATCCAGTAATTACTAAAATCGTGTGATAAATGGCTTGTAAGAAAGAGCAAGAAAATCGTTCGTTGCAAGTGTTTTACCTGCCCATTTTCCATAGTTTGCAAGATTGGCATTTATTCGCAATTTTGGAGCAATTATGTGAACGTAAAAAATGTTCTTCAAACTTTTCAAGGTTCGAACAACAATGTAGCCCAAAGCTATATAGCCCAGAACTGTAACGCAGCCGCAAGTTGACATATTTGTTACCTAATTGAAATCTATGAAATGATCAATGCTGTCCAACGCTGTGGGCACAAAAATCACCCGCTAAACAGCAGACAGTTTGCATTTCGACTCACAAAATTCTGCTAATTCAAGGCTAGCAACGATTGCTTGTTTTACTGACTTCTTTTGCTGTCACTTTTATTGAACGTCATCGCAGTTACAAAATATTTGATCGAAACAACTGTAGAATTTCAAATACATCGAAAGTGAACGGCATTAACAAAGATCGCTAGAATTTCTCATTAGACTGTCGAAATCTAAAAAGATTATAATTACTACTGTGAAACTATAGGCCACAGTAAACAAATAACAATAACAAGAAAGAAAATCAAAAAATATTAGATAAAAAACCAAATCCATTTTTTGTAAACGAAAAAACATATCTATCAATTCTCGACCTATTGACTTTTGGCGACTTTGGCCAAATATTTCTTGCGAGTTTGCAAGCACATCTTCTTGGACAGGTAATTAAAAACACATCCGGGAATCAGTTCCAAAATAGCATGCTGAAAATGTGCATAAATTAATGGCTAATAAACCAGAAACAAAAAAGGTTTCACAATTATTTTTACTTGTATGGCGTGACTCAAACAGCCGGTGGTTTCGTTTTCAATTCCGACGGTGTTCAACGCCGAATTTGCGTAATAATTGGGATCCGGTGTGAACCAGCTGGCTTTTTTAATTTTGGACATTTTAGTGGCGACATAGTATGGATGAACGGTCTATAAGTAAACGTATTAAAAAACAAAACAAAAGAGAAAATTAATATATTTGTTGCACTTGGAAAACGACACCTTTATCCGTGTATTCTCCAATGAGACAGTGGGTGAAAAATCGCACGAAAGTCTGTAAAGCAAGTCAATTTTTAGTTAGAAAAAGTGAAACAGCAAGTAAATTAATAAATCAAACCTTAGTAGCCGAATAAACAGCAAACAGAGCGAACGGATTAAAAGCAGTGGCCGATGATAAGTTAATGATGGCGCCCTTGTGGCGTTTCAACATTTGTGGCAAAACGATGTAAGTCATCTAAACAAGTAGGGCATATTGATCACTTGCCATATCACCAATTCTGTTTTTCAAAGCAGTTTCATGAACCAGTTAATACAAAATTTGTCACATCAACTGAATTGCAACGACATTAAATTTGTTTTTTCGTCAATAAGAAAGGCAAAAAGATTACCTCAACCATTGATGAACAATTGACGTCGATCATGGTTTTGTAAAACTAAAACAGATATGTATGGCGCTTCAAAAACGTTTATATGTGGTAGAAAAAAGCGAAACGTACCTTCTCGCCACCAGAATAACTATCGAAATAATCGGGAGCGTCATTCGAGACGCCAACATTGTTAACTAAAAGAAAAGTACCAATTTTTTGTTTCTCTTAGAAGCTTTCATTTGTTGCCAGTCAACTTTACTCACCCAAAACTCCGATTTCCAATCCGTTCAAAGCTTGTTTGATTACATCGTAAGCTTGAACGGTCGAAGCGGAAAAATCAAACGCTAACGTTTTAACTTCAACGTTCTTCGAATGTTCGCCTAAATGGCAAATAGAAATTTTAAAAAATCGGCACAAATTGTTCTTAAAAATAAAAATAAATGTAATTTTACGAATTTCTTTGGCGGTTTCGTCCAACTTGCTTTGACTGCGACTAATTAAAAATACGTTCATTCCTCGTCGCGCTAATTCCTTAGCGTATCCTTTTCCGATTCCGTCCGTCGATCCAGTGACGACTATAGCACGATTCAGAAACGCGATAAATTACAAAAGCAAAGAAGAGCACTATCTACAATGCCGTACCAGCCCATTTTCCGTACGATGCCAAATTGAGAGTGTGTCCCAACCGTTTAGCCAAGATATGAACATAGAAAATGCTTCGAACGCTCTTAAACAATCGAACGAGAATGTATGCCAAAGCAATGAAGCCCAACGTCGAAATGCAGCTACAATCAGTCATGGTTGATTTTCTAAAACGAAAAACAAGCTTGTTTTCTTGTAAATTCTGTCGAGATTAGTTTTATAAACAAGTAAACTCGTTAAAAGTAAATTAAACAGATAAAACAGTTGTTTCTAGTGTAGAGTATCATTCTCCAAAAATAAGAAATTGAAAGTGAACATTGAAATACAAATGAAGTTAATTTCTAAAATATGCACGATTTCTTGAAAATGCAGGCAGAAAAATAGTTTCAAAAACAAGAAAACTGGCTACAAGTCAATGTACGTTACTTTCACTTTCATTTAAAATACAAAAGCTTACCTTTTGCTTGCTTCAGACGGTAAAGTTGAGCCAAACTGATAAATACCGAAAAATCTACAAAAGCAACGAAAAAGCGTAAATATTGGAAATCTATAACTATAGAACAATAAACAAACAAAATTGTACCAGCTTTTACACCACTGGATGACGGACTTCGGTAAAATATGCAGTTTCATAATTCGTTTTGCAGCAAGAATTTGAAAGATAAAACTTAGAATAACTTAATATTCATTTTGAATTTGTATGTCTACGTGCAGCGAAACTTGATCGTTTATTGATTTACACAGTGAGAACATCGTAAAATAACACTGGACAGATTTTTAGGAGAAATTTATGAAGAAAACAGCAGAAAATGATTGCAACAGATTGTGCTAGGATTTCACACGATCACTGGTCTTTAGCATGTTGGCGCAAATATTTCGCTCGAGCGTCCAACAGATGTTGCTTGACGCATCGAATGCTCAACCATTCTGGGAACATCTGCGCAATGGATATCTAAAAATCGTATCTACTATTTTTTTTATATAGCTACATTTATTTTGTTTTTCTCGAAATTGAAATCGAAATTGACCGTACTTGGATAGCGTGACTAAGACATCCGACAGTTTCACTTTCGATTCCTACTGTATCAAGCGCCTCGCTGGCATACGAAACAGGATCGGGAGCAATCCGACTTGGTTTCAACTTGGACATATTTGTTGCAACGAAACCAGGATAAACGCACTCAAAAACAAACACATCTACTTGCATTCGGACCAAAAACAATTGTTACGCTATACTTGAAAGATGACTCCAGAATTTTGATATTCATTCATCAGACCACGAGTAAAGTAGCCAATCAAAGCCTAAATAAATTACGATGACAAATGATAAATGGGCCCTAAAATAGAATGGTTCATTTCTTTCTTGGCTACTTTTGTTCCTGAGTATAGTGACAACAATGGAATAGGTGAAAAAGCTGAAGATGACGATATGTTGATAACTATGCCTTTCTTCCGTTCAATCATTTGCGGCAGTAGTATGTAAGTCATCTAAAAACAAAGCAAAAAGCATAACTAGACCATCACATGGAAGAACTTCAGAAGCTACCTCGGTAACAGCAAAGCAATTGACATCAATTAACTTCCTCCAGAACTATAAATATATGTTGTAGCTGAAAATTATTTGAAACATTCCTGACGTTTCCTTACTTTATCACCTCCTGAATATTCAAGAAAATAATCCGGGCACTCGTTACACACACCAACATTGTTTACTAAAAAACAAAATTGCGGCACAAAAGCGAAACTAGGTATCCACTGATATGAGTTGAACCTAAAATTCCAATTTCATAATCTGCAAGTGCCTTTTTGATCAGATCGTAAGCTGAAACTGTTGAACAGCCGAAATCGAATTCCAACGTTTTGACTTCGATATTTTGGTTTTCGTTAACTGAAATAAGAACAAGAAATATTACTTTATTGTCATGGTAGGTCAGCAAACAAGCAAGCAAAAAGCAGTGCCACAAGAGCAATCAACCAAAATCAATCACATGAAGTGTTGCGGGACGCGTGTCAACTTTACCAGAAGTCAGTAGCCTCATGTCGCTACTCATTAGCAGGAGCAATATGCAAATCAGCTGAACCGTAGCTCTTGCAGTCTGATTGCAACTTTGAACTTACGAATTTCTTTCGCTGTCGAATCTAATTTTTCTTGACTTCGACTGATTAAAAACAGATTCAATCCACGTTTTGCTAATTCTATAGCGTATCCTTTTCCAATTCCATCAGTTGCACCAGTAACCACTGAAAAGTGAGCGCTGCAAGTATTTTTCATCGAAAACGCATTTTCAAGCTGTTACCTGCCCATTTTCCATATTTGGTTATATCAATCGTTTTTCCTAATCTTTTAGCTAGTAAATGCACATAAAAAATCCGTCGGAAAATAACGAAAAAGTTGTAAATAAAGTATAACAAAGTACAACATCCGATAAAATAAACGAATGAATTCATTTTTGACAACTTTCCAATCGAAATCTGCTACTGTAAAGGTAACACAGCAGAGTCAAAGTAGGTAAAATAGTCTCTTTCACTTTTGAACTGAAAAACCGGTTGCAAGATTGCCATTTGACGAAAGAATCTCTCTCACATACTCATGCAGTACAATTTCAGTTTTATAATCATGTTTTTGCGATGATAATATTTTTATGTCACGTTTGCCACGAATTTTGTCTTAAGAATTGCCTTTATCAGTTTTTTCCCTTTCTTCCGAAAGTTGCAAAGATATGTAAAATGCTTTGAGAACTTACTCAATCCATTTTTATTGGAACATCCAATTTTGGAAGTTATAAATGGTTAAGTTTCTAGCAACGTATCTTTATAAAGATTCTATGACTAGTCAACAAAAATGCCATAAAACTATGACTTTCGTTATTGTAAGCAAAAAATAGACACTGGCGAAAAAACGAAGTCCTTCAGACATGTGGCTCATCCAAGTTTTCCTTATTGCTTGTTGCTTATCGCTGCAAGGTAAGAGTTTGCAGAAATCGGCGCGAACTCGATATTTCTAAAATAGAGCTGCTTCTCTTATTGCAGTGAAATCGCAATGTGACGGCTCCTTCGATTACAAGTGTCCGGATGATTCGTGCGATTATCAAGCAAAATGGTCTGTACGAAAGGATAAAACAGTTGAATTTACTGTGATCAACAGCGGATTAATGCCGGATTCTTGGGTGGCTATCGGTTTCAGCCTGAGCGGTGGCATGATTGGAAGCGATGTTGTTATGTACAACCCTGTTGGACCATTGGCTGGGCAAGTCACGGATAAACACGTCGACGAAAATAGGGATGTTCTCGAAGATCGAAAACAAGATCTTATTTCTTTCACAGTGAAACCAAGCCCAGGCAAGATTGAAATGAGCTTCGTAAGAAAATTGGATACTCTCGACAACCCCGACGATATTTCGCTGAATCAATGCGTCAACTTTCTGTATCCGTTCAAACCTGGTTCAATGACGCCTGATGGTCAACCAATGATGCACCTGGAGATTCCAAAAATATCAGAAAACAAAATTTGTCTTAACCAGTGCAACAGTGTCTGAATGTTTGTCCTACTTGAAATCGTTTTCCGTTAGAAACAACAATTTTGGACGGAAAAATAAATGATTAGTTCACCGAATTACAAAATACATAGCAAAACAAACAAGCATCTGTGACGAATTTGTTTTCAATTATGTGCAAATCATTTGCATGAACTTGTGAAAATGTGAATTCACATCTGTTGTAATTTCCTCGAATGTTTTCCTCAAAACAAACCTGAATAATAGTTTTTTAGTTCTGTTAATCTAACATGAAATTCTTGGGGAGGATAATTACAGTATACCTGATCATGAAACCTGTTTTAACCGTTTTGCCAGACAATGACAACTGTCACGGTGTCTTTAAATATTCCGAATTGGATAATTCAAATACTTTAGTGTATTACGAAGCGTCGTGGACCGTCACTGAATCAGAGCTAAAAATTCAGTTTATTATAACGACCCAAGGCCAATTGACCGACAGTTGGACAGCTATCGGATTTAGCAAGACTGGATCTATGCCCGGCAGCGATATTTTACTGTACAATCCAGTTGCAAATCGTTTCATTGATATGCACGCTACTGGGGATCGTGAATTGAAAGAAGATGCAGTAAATAACTTGATTCGAGCTAATCGTACAATAGTAGATCCCCATAGTCAAGTAGTAATGTTCGAAAGATTGCTAATCACCTCTGATAACGTCGAAGATATATCCTTGGATCAATGCGTTAAATTTTTGTATCCTGCCCATCCTGGAGTCGTGTGTAATAATGGTTACTCAATCGGACCTCATTTCGAAACACCAATTGCATCCAATGAAATCTGTCCGAATATGTGTAACGAAAAAGCTAGCTTGAGTCAAGTATTAAACAGCTGTGGAAAATTTACAATCAATTATATGCTTGCGCCCGTGTTCTATTTTGTATTTTACTGACGTGCTTGTCCATCTTCTCAGGTCATTTGTCATTGCAATTTGTACAATGCTGCACAGCAAAAGCTGTTCGGAATGGAAGGGCAAGTTTTAGGACAGAGCGAGTACGTTCAAAATGTTCGTGACTATAAATCAATTTCGCGCTGTCAAGGCAAAGACTTTGTATAAATCGTTTTGAAGTGGTGAAAAATTGTTATTTCCTTGTTTATTGCAAACGTGTATTTATGAAGTATGCACATATATGGATTGCAAGAAGTCTTCTTCTAAGAAGTTACTTATAAATAATTATCACAATGACGTACACAATTGCCGTGGTGATTTTCATTCTAATAAAACACAAAAGCGAATCGATTTGAACGTAGTGTTCTGTAACTCACGATTCCGAATTGAATAGCAGACTGGGTGTAATTTGGACAGTTAATATAATTCGAACACTTCTTTTGAAAGATAATCCTTTAATTCAAACCCATAAAGCGTTTGTATGATGAGGTTACTGCATAACAATATTGAATTTACATAATAAATAAAACTATGTACATCTAATGAAACGATTGATAGCAGAAAATTTGTTTTTCACGGCCGTTTTAGTGCCCAAAAGCAGAGATATCGTTGAAATGCATTTCGGAAGTCCATATTAAAAATTGTATAGATTACCTGCGAGAAAAGGAAAAAATGAATACAATAAAGTGTCGAGAAAATTGCTTTATGGATACTGTTGTCTCTACTTACTGGATTTATAGCCGAATTAATATAACCCAACCACGTAATAGCTTCTTCGATTTTCGGATGTAAGCCGCATTCGCAAAACGGTTTAATGATATACATTAAAAAGAACGGAAGCCAACAAAGTACGAAAACGCCCATGATGACGGCTAAAGTTTTCGCCGCCTTCTTCTCTTTCGTGACCGATATTCGTTCTCTGTCTTTTATAAGTTTATTCATGTTCAAGGCTTCCAGTGGCTTGACGGCGGCAGGTAATTTTAGCGAACCATTGGTGCAATTGTTCGTCGCCGCCACTGGCGTGGTTTGCGTCAACTGCGAATCTTCTAAATTCTTCGCCAATTTCGAATCAAGCGCCGCGCTTCCTAGAAGCGGATTCGGCAGCGATCGCTTTCTCAGCGATACCGAAGCGCAGCTCGAATTTCGCTTTCGTCTGAACGTCGAATTGAGCCCGCCTCGTCGCAACATCGGCTTCGTTTCGTCGCTGGCCATTCCGTGACACGACAATTGACGAATACTTCGATTGCGCTTGTTACGAAGCCGATCCCGGGCGGTCGCGAATATTTTTATATAGACAGTCGTCATAACTAATAAAGGCACGTAAAACGAACCGGCGGCCGAAAATATAACGAAACCCGTTTCTTGAGTTAATTCGCACGTTATCTCTAAATTCACCTTGCTCCAATCGTTCCAGCCGATCAACGGCGGTATGGATATTAATCCGCTCATGCACCACAACGTGGCGATCATGGACAGTACCAATTTCAACGTACGCTTGTTGCTGTACGCTATCGGGCTCGTGATCGCCCAGTACCTGTCCAACGCTATAGCGCACAAGTTCAATATACTAGCCGTACAGCATAATATGTCGAACGTCAGCCACATCTGACATAGCACCAAGCCGAACACCCATTCGCCGATTATGAATTTAACGACGTGCAGGGGCATAACGAGCAACGCCACGCAGAGATCGGCGGCGGCCAGCGACACCAAGAAATAATTTTGAACTTTATTCAACGGTTTATACGTAACAACCGATAAGATGACTAAAATGTTACCAACGACGGTCATCAATATAATAACCATGAACGTAAACGTTCCGACGATTAATTCGGCTAACGTACGATGTACAATTAATGAAGTATCGTTCGTCGAATTCGTCGAATAATTGCCGTTTATAAATCCCGTCGTCGATTGATAATAATGATAATCGTTTCGAAATGTTGCCACCGTTTGCAATGACGCCGCCGTCATCGCGTCAACTTCCAACGACGCTGTCGCTACAGTACGGGCGACACCAGCGGCGTTTGTTGTCGTTGATTCGACGTTCAAATGTTCGACCAATTGACGAAAAAGTGCCTGAAAGATCGATTCGGTTGAATAGAACAGTTGATTAGGCGATTAACAATAATAATTGATGCCCGAGCAAAAAAATGTCATAGCCAATGAACTTCCCCCTCAAAACTCGCGTGCTTCGCGACATAAACATTATTCGCGATGACATCCGGCCGCTTTTCTTAGCCGTTCTGCCCTCATTCTAACTATTTTCACTTCCTCTAGTTCGGTCGGTCGGTCGGTGATGCGGCTGCTGCATGACATTGTTAAAAAATGTATTACTACCAACAATTTGTTTGGCGTCCTCTCAACCGATGTCGTCGTTCGTTGTGAATAAAGCAAAAAAGGACAACGCAGCTTTTTGAAAAAGGCAAAAGCCAAGTCAAAGGCAATCAATCAAACTGGAAGATTCGAACTTTGTTAATTATGTAAAGTTGTGTGTGTGCGAGTACGAACGAGGCTGATTGAGTACAAGCGCAAAAAGAATCAGTAGAAAATGAGGAAAGGGAAAATGGTAAGCGCGCCAACGGAAGAACAGAACAGAAAAGCTTATGTTCGGGGCGTTATTGTGTTTAAAAATTAAACATGCCGCGCATGCATTACGTAAAACAAAACCGTTTTTTTCTTGTTTCTTGAACGATTTTTCTCTCCTCGCGACGTCAATTACTGCAAACATAATAAAAAAATATGTATGTTTTCTATATGCAAATTAGACGCGCGCCTCCGCCCTCAAATCGAATTCGCTACAAGTCTGCGCATAACTTATGACTAGGACATAATTTGCGTTAGACAACTACAGTTAGCCAATCAGGCTGCGTCGAGAGTGAAATTGATTGGCCAGGCGCGAAAACGGTCGCGACCTTTATTAAAAGCCGCATATTTTTCTCCCTAAATTGCGCTTTTTTACGTCATAAACAAATCTTCGATGTAATGAATAATTCAAAGAAAAAAATCGTTATGTTTGTCATACCTGAAGGTGATTGGTATATGTTTGTCGGAAAACATGTTATCAATCTAACCCATTCGAGTAAGAAGGCATTTTTTGCTTGCAAACTGAGTAAAATCTCCCAAGATATTCATGACAAATTTTTTTTGTTGATAAACACAAATGAGATCTTCAGGGGATGCGGAGAGCTTCAGCGCGGTAAAACAACTGGCCATGTGACGAGAGTAAAATATGCTGTTTACGAACTATTTTTGTCGTTCATTAACAGTGTCTCGTCCAATTTTAGGATATTGCAACGACGACTACAGTGACGTAAGATATGCTTTTACCGAAATCAAGCTTCGCGTTTCGTGCATTTGAGCAAGTCTTTTTAGTGTCTGATAGCTAATAAAAACATTCATTCATGAGGTTTCAAGTAAAAAGGAAAGACCCTCATCAGCGTGTTTGGAAAATGAAAAAGTGCAATAATCAGATACAAAAACAAGGATTGCGGAGTATATGGAACCTACAAGCTGATTGCATTTTGTCAATCAAACGAAGCTCATTGCAGATTGCAGCTAGTTTTGTGACTCAAATAGCATGACTCATCGTCTGTAATCCCTGAAATCTACAGAAAGAAATTAGCATCGCTTTTTAGCTAAATTAAGCCTCAACAATCTATAAATGAAACATGTCTACTTACGAGTAGGTACTTAATTTCCTGAAACTAAAAGCGCAGTTAGTAGTATTTATTATCACGAAAATGTTTTTCGAAATAGCGTGTTGGATAATTACCGTTTGGCATGATTTGTAATAAGTAATGAGTTTCGTTAAATTGTTTCCAAATTACTCGGATCTGTGAAACAAATCGTTTCGCCAAAACAACTTAGTAATGCGAAAACGCAAAATACTGTCACAGAGGTTGTTCTTTTTACATTTTTCTGTAGCCGAAAGTATGACGTAGGGGTAAGTATAGGAAACGTTTTAGAATTTAGCAATAATAAAGTAATTAAAGATGATGAGTTTTTTAATGTTTTTTCTTTTTCGCAGTTAATGAATTCAGCGAGGGATTTAAATCGTTTTTTATACATTTTTCGTGATGCATAAAAAACTATTGACTAATTTTCATCTGCTCTTGTAAGATTTTGCATGTGACATCATTTTCATGGGGAAAGAACGTAAACATATGTGTTCGAATTTATTTTCTAACACGGAAATGATAATATTCAGTCGGAAACAATGTAAAAAAAACGAATCGTTTCGAGACAAAAAAATGAAACGACATCAAATCACGAAAACGACCGACGACGACGGTTTGAAGTATTTTTTTCTGCCTAATAGTATTCGCAACAGGAACTTGTGAATCTCCTCTCTTTCTATAAAATACGTTGTCTCAAATTGCTATAAATTAATTGACTAGAATTTCCACTAAAAGGAATTTTTATTTGAAACAAAATAGGGATGAGCAAAAGCAAATGAACATTATCGCAAGCTAAATAAAGAAGGAGCAATCCACTTTCGAAATATGCTTACTGTGGGTCATTTACAAGTTCATAAAAAATGAGTGATCGGAAAAGATAAATAAAATGAAATGGATAAAAGAAAAAATTTTGGAGATGAGGTGAAAATTATGTTGATAACGAAGTAAAAAACGCACTGAATTACGCTAGAAATTAGTCGATGCGGACATAATTCGAAAACAAAGGACGGTCATATGTGAATCACAATAAGACTTACAAAGGAAATTCTGAGAACCATATCGACGGTAGACACCTGCCGATGGAGGTACGAAAAAATACACTAAAGGAAACAAACTTCGTTCGTTCTATATATAATGTGGTACAAAACAGAATTCAATACTTCAAAGAGAAGGAGGAAAAAAATCTCCGAAAACGAATATTCTAAAGCCTCTTTGAGGGAAAAATTGAAACCTCGAGTTGTGAAAACGAAAATGGTACTAAAAGCCTCGGACGAAGCACGGATAGCAAACTAGGAATGACAGGCGATGCATTTAATTAATTGTTCTAAAAAAATTTATACGTACAGTCGAAAATGTATCCGATGATGATGCGTCGTAAAAGTTTCCAAATTTCAATTACACATCTGCGACACCGAGCTGATTTAAATCACGGGCAATACAAAAAATTTGTTTCACGATCATCGAGCACGAGCAGGAGGAGAACTATGGACGCCTGAATTTTTCCATAACGGTAAACGAATCATTCAGAAACAAGCTTCTTCTCGATGTTAATCGTCAGTTCTGATTTCGAGCCAGGAGCTGAAAAAGTTTGCTCGATTTTTTTTCTCGTTTTCCGAAACAATTATAGTTCATCATGAGCCAGCTGCTGAAAGTTTTGACTCGTTTCGAGAGTTTTGCTGGCGAAATCTATGTATTTTTTCCAATGTTGTGTGTTCAATATTTGAACAGCTTCATTAGGAACAATACTTATTTAGGAGCTTTGTATGTGTGGGCAAGGCGTCCCCTAGATGTAATACGTACGTCGACGGCGAACGTACACATAGAACACAGATATATAGAGGGACAGATAGTTTCAATGCGAAAGAGCCCACGAGTCCAATTGTATCTTTTTCGATGAGAGGCGAGACGATCGACGATGAAAAATAGCCGACAAACGTATCGACTTTCATTAAAAGTTTTCGTAGGTTTTTTGCCCAAACTGTGAAATTATCCAACGGCTAATTTACGTTTTCGATTGAAAATGAGTGATCATAAAGAACTCGAATTACTGTTGCATTGCAGAAACGCACCAGTTACGAAGAGGAAACGACACAGTTTGTGCAATTAGCCGACACAATATTTGTTTTGACGAGTTTTTCTCGACTTTTACACTGATTTACTCTGAAAAGTGCTGTGAAATTCTGCTCAATTACGATGTAGAAGTGTGCTGGAGACACAAGGGCACGTGCAAATCTAAACGCAAACGCAATCCTTGTAATTTTATTGGAACCGTTTCATAAAGCTGTGGCAATAAGTAACAAATACTTTTTCACACACAGAAAATTTAATCAAAAACGTACTGGACGACTAAACTAAAAATTCCAATTATAAGATATTACTTTTCATAAGTACTTCCTGCTAAAATGAAACTAGAGTGCGATTCAATAATCACAAACTGAAAATTTTTATAAGAAATTTTAAAGGGCTTGTATTTTGTTTTGTATTGTCACCTGTAGGAAGAATTTTATTTGTTAAAAAAATATATAATAATTAAATTAATAATAGTATATGAGGTGATTGTGTAACATAAAACGTACAAGATTAGTTTCTATTTCGTTTTCCCATTTGATGATGTTGAATCGGTGAATAATTATTGAACAGTTGCTGTTGTAGTGAATTTAGTTGGGGGAAGGCATGTACACCCAAAGCAGCCAAGCTGCTCAAGGGTTGTCCTGCAAAACCGAAAAAAGGATCGCAAATACAACCGTACTAAATGTATTGTATTGCAGAATACAGTACGACTCGTTCGTTTCCATGAACCTACCTACGATGCACTGGCCGCAGGTATTCGGTGAAAATCCAGCTTCACATTGACAAGTGCTGCCGCTGCATTCGGAATTTTCAATATTCGTAGAGCAGTCGAAATTTTGACTGCATTGGTCGCCAAGAACTCTGGGTACTAAATTAAAAAAATATATGAAATTGTATCCTTTTATTGGGCTAGCCATTATTTGTCTGCCGGCATTATTTTACTCACCACATTGGCAATATTTCCCTATTGTATTTGCTATTTGTAGATTTGATTCCATTTGTAACTGATTATTTGGAATTTGCAAATTATTTCCGAGACAAAATGACTTGTAAGCAGAAGCGCATTGGCATACACCATTTACGCAGATGGCCCTGAAAATGTCCTTGGCGCATTCGCTACTGTCCAAGCATTGAGTTCCCAGAACTCTCGGAACTGAACCAAACAGAAACCCATCATTAAGGGACGAAGTAAGATTCAAATATGCACATACTTGTTTCGCATTGCTGACACGAATTTTGCTTGTAAAACGGAGAAGGGCACTGACAACAACCCAATATACACTGACTGTTGGCTACCAAACAGTCGGAATTATTAACACATGTAGAATATAAAACTCCTCGGACACGACAACAGGCCCATCCTGCTGCGCCTGCGACGTATCCGCAACATCCAGGGCATCCGAAATAATTATTATTGTTTTGCTGTTGTGCGCACGTGACTGAAAAAAGCGTAAATATCGTTATCATTGGAAGAAGGAGGTGTTTCTAGACACTACTTAGACAGACACTTGGATAATTTCTCAATGGATAACTCGTGAAAAAGGATCATTTTCTCAACGACCCTTTGTCATCGTTCACAGTTATCAAGTGCTACAGATTCATTAGCTATCGAGTTGTCAAATGATTAGCAAGGGAATAAGTGGTTACTAGATAACTTTCACATACTGAGTTATTAGATAGTTAAAATAATTACTTGACAAAATAGACATAAGAACGAATGATGATAGTGTCATCCGAACATCATCTGTCATTCAGACATAAAGTGCAAAATCAAGATTTCGTAAGCTTTCAAACGTAATAAAAAATAGTACGTTCATTTGTACCATGCATAGACGTTACGTAAATTCCGTTTAAGACCAGTGCATATACAGAAAACAACAACGACCCTTCACGAAGAGCGAACGTAACGAGACAATATTCATCACGTCCAATTGTTTATTCAAGTGTCCACTGGCAGTGGCGACGAAATCCGTTACGTTCCGATGACGGTCACCTTTTTCGTGAAATGAAACTGGACTGCAAATTCGTCCTCAAACAAAATTTGTACTAAAAAAATCTTATTTTCCTGAGGTTGAACTCATTGTCGAATATTTGGTTAAAGTAACAAACGTATTGTTCTGAACCAAGGTGAGCTTTAGTCGTAGTTGGGAAGGTTCGCTTCCAGCTGCTAAGGACTTCAATCCTTCTTTGTTGGAACAATTTTTATCATGAAAGAGAAGAACTCTCATCCGTACATAGGAAATTCACACCAGTCTTATAGCGAAGTACATGATGTTTCTGGGTGCCGACGATTATTTTATCGCTTCCTTGCTGGAAAAAATCCCATCGTGATCACACCGCATCACATTACATCACCAAGTCACATCGCATCGAATCAGCATATCGCAGCCCAGAGCATACGTATAATGTATCACAGTAGATAGCATCGCACAGCCCAGCTTATGACGCTGCGTTACAATTTAGCACGTCGCACGTTAAATTACAGTGAATGGAACACAAATGATTTGTTTTTGGCGATGGATGAATTCGATTGTTTTAGGAAACATATTTATTTTCTGATAAAATAGTCGTGTGAAACCTATTCGTGTCTTTGTAAAACTATTTTATGTCTGCACGTTCAGTAATTGAAGTCGAATCAGTTTATTATTGTTATTACTCCCTCCGTCCAGAAATAAGTGTCCGATTTCGATTTTTTTCAAAAATTAAGAAAAGGCGGCTTTGCTTTTAAAA